>OZ022235.1:15694469-15991131 GCA_963978835.1 Tenthredo scrophulariae | reverse complement strand
ACCTAACCTAACCTAACCTAACCTAACCTAACCTAACCTAACCTAACCTAACCTAACCTAACCTAACCTAACCTAACCTAACCTAACCTAACCTAACCTAACCTAACCTAACCTAACCTAACCTAACCTAACCTAACCTAACCTAACCTAACCTAACCTAACCTAACCTAACCTAACCTAACCTAACCTAACCTAACCTAACCTAACCTAACCTAACCTAACCTAACCTAACCTAACCTAACCTAACCTAACCTAACCTAACCTAACCTAACCTAACCTAACCTAACCTAACCTAACCTAACCTAACCTAACCTAACCTAACCTAACCTAACCTAACCTAACCTAACCTAACCTAACCTAACCTAACCTAACCTAACCTAACCTAACCTAACCTAACCTAACCTAACCTAACCTAACCTAACCTAACCTAACCTAACCTAACCTAACCTAACCTAACCTAACCTAACCTAACCTAACCTAACCTAACCTAACCTAACCTAACCTAACCTAACCTAACCTAACCTAACCTAACCTAACCTAACCTAACCTAACCTAACCTAACCTAACCTAACCTAACCTAACCTAACCTAACCTAACCTAACCTAACCTAACCTAACCTAACCTAACCTAACCTAACCTAACCTAACCTAACCTAACCTAACCTAACCTAACCTAACCTAACCTAACCTAACCTAACCTAACCTAACCTAACCTAACCTAACCTAACCTAACCTAACCTAACCTAACCTAACCTAACCTAACCTAACCTAACCTAACCTAACCTAACCTAACCTAACCTAACCTAACCTAACCTAACCTAACCTAACCTAACCTAACCTAACCTAACCTAACCTAACCTAACCTAACCTAACCTAACCTAACCTAACCTAACCTAACCTAACCTAACCTAACCTAACCTAACCTAACCTAACCTAACCTAACCTAACCTAACCTAACCTAACCTAACCTAACCTAACCTAACCTAACCTAACCTAACCTAACCTAACCTAACCTAACCTAACCTAACCTAACCTAACCTAACCTAACCTAACCTAACCTAACCTAACCTAACCTAACCTAACCTAACCTAACCTAACCTAACCTAACCTAACCTAACCTAACCTAACCTAACCTAACCTAACCTAACCTAACCTAACCTAACCTAACCTAACCTAACCTAACCTAACCTAACCTAACCTAACCTAACCTAACCTAACCTAACCTAACCTAACCTAACCTAACCTAACCTAACCTAACCTAACCTAACCTAACCTAACCTAACCTAACCTAACCTAACCTAACCTAACCTAACCTAACCTAACCTAACCTAACCTAACCTAACCTAACCTAACCTAACCTAACCTAACCTAACCTAACCTAACCTAACCTAACCTAACCTAACCTAACCTAACCTAACCTAACCTAACCTAACCTAACCTAACCTAACCTAACCTAACCTAACCTAACCTAACCTAACCTAACCTAACCTAACCTAACCTAACCTAACCTAACCTAACCTAACCTAACCTAACCTAACCTAACCTAACCTAACCTAACCTAACCTAACCTAACCTAACCTAACCTAACCTAACCTAACCTAACCTAACCTAACCTAACCTAACCTAACCTAACCTAACCTAACCTAACCTAACCTAACCTAACCTAACCTAACCTAACCTAACCTAACCTAACCTAACCTAACCTAACCTAACCTAACCTAACCTAACCTAACCTAACCTAACCTAACCTAACCTAACCTAACCTAACCTAACCTAACCTAACCTAACCTAACCTAACCTAACCTAACCTAACCTAACCTAACCTAACCTAACCTAACCTAACCTAGGTTACAGTACACTTGGGTTACTCTGACCCAAGGTTAGGTTAGGTTAGGTTAGGTTAGGTTAGGTCAGGATTTTGCCGCCATTTTGTTTTTGGCCGCCATTTTGTTTTTTTGGCCAAAAACGGCCGCCATTTTGTTTTTTGGCCGCCATTTTGTTTTTTTGGCCAAAAACGGCCGCCATTTTGTTTTTTTGGCCGAAAACGGCCGCCATTTTGTTTTTTTGGCCGAAAACGGCCGCCATTTTGTTTTTTTGGCCAAAAACGGCCGCCATTTTGTTTTTTGGCCGCCATTTTGTTTTTTGGCCAAAAACGGCCGCCATTTTGGATTTTCGGCGTTTTGGCCGCCATTTTGGCCAAAAACGCCGCCATTTTGAATTTTGGGCCGTTTTGGCCGCCATTTTGTTTTTTGGCCGAAATGGCGGCCATTTTGAATTTTGGCCAAAATGGCGGCCATTTTGGATTTTGGCCAAAATGGCGGCCATTTTGGATTTTCGGCGTTTTCGCCGCCATTTTGGCCAAAAACGCCGCCATTTTGTTTTTTGGCCAAAAACGCCGCCATTTTGGATTTTTCGCGATTTTGGCCGCCATTTTGTTTTTTGGCCGAAATGGCGGCCATTTTGAATTTTTGGCCAAAATGGCCGCCATTTTGAATTTTGGGCCGTTTTGGCCGCCATTTTGTTTTTTGGCCGAAATGGCGGCCATTTTGAATTTTGGCCAAAATGGCCGCCATTTTGGATTTTTGGCCAAAATGGCCGCCATTTTGTTTTTTGGCCAAAAACGCCGCCATTTTGTTTTTTGGCCAAAATGGCGGCCATTTTGGATTTTCGCGATTTTGGCCGCCATTTTGTTTTTTGGCCGAAATAGCGGCCATTTTGAATTTTGGCCGAAATGGCGGCCATTTTGGATTTTGGGCCGTTTTGGCCGCCATTTTGTTTTTTGGCCGAAATGGCGGCCATTTTGAATTTTGGGCCGTTTTGGCCGCCATTTTGTTTTTTGGCCAAAATGGCCGCCATTTTGGATTTTGGCCAAAAACGCCGCCATTTTGAATTTCGGCCAAAATGGCGGCCATTTTGGATTTTGGCCAAAAACGCCGCCATTTTGGATTTTTGGCCAAAATGGCCGCCATTTTGTTTTTTGGCCAAAATGGCCGCCATTTTGGATTTTCGGTAAAATGGCGGCCATTTTGAATTTTAGCCAAAATGGCGGCCATTTTGGATTTTGGCCAAAATGGCCGCCATTTTGGATTTTTCGCGATTTTGGCCGCCATTTTGTTTTTTGGCCAAAATGGCGGCCATTTTGTTTTTTGGCCAAAATCGCCGCCATTTTGGATTTTGGCCAAAATCGCCGCCATTTTGTTTTTGAACCGGAAGTGCCGCCATTTTGGATTTTCGAAAAAATGGCCGCCATTTTGTTTTTTGGAAATATGGCCGCCATTTTGTTTTTTGGAAATATGGCCGCCATTTTGTTTTCGAACCGGAAGTGCCGCCATTTTGGATTTTCGAAAAAAATGGCCGCCATTTTGTTTTTGAACCGGAAGTGCCGCCATTTTGGATTTTCAATAAAATGGCGGCCATTTTGGATTTTCGGTAAAATAGCCGCCATTTTGTTTTTAAACCGGAAACGCCGCCATTTTGTTTTCGAACCGGAAGTGCCGCCATTTTGGATTTTCGGTAAAATGGCCGCCATTTTGTTTTTGAACCGGAAACGCCGCCATTTTGTTGTTCCGCCGGAAACGCCGCCATTTTGTTGTTCCACCGGAAATGCCGCCATTTTGTTGTTCCACCGGAAACGACGCCATTTTGTTTTTGAATATCGATCGCCGCCATTTTGTTGTTCCACCGGAAATGCCGCCATTTTGTTGTTCTACCGGAAACGCCGCCATTTTGTTGTTCCGCCGGAAACGACGCCATTTTGTTTTGGGGACGGATCGCCGCCATTTTGTTTTTAAACCGGAAGTGCCGCCATTTTGTTTTTCAGAAAATGTCCGCCATTTTGTTGTTCCACCGGAAGCGCCGCCATTTTGTTTTTCCAAAAATGTCCGCCATTTTGTTGTTCCACCGGAAGTGCCGCCATTTTGTTTCCCAAAAAATGGCCGCCATTTTGTTGTTCCGCCGGAAACGCCGCCATTTTGTTTTTGAACCGGAAACGCCGCCATTTTGTTGTTCCACCGGAAGTGCCGCCATTTTGTTTTTCAGAAAGTTGGCCGCCATTTTGTTTTTCAGAAAGTTGGCCGCCATTTTGTTGTTCCGCCGGAAGCGCCGCCATTTTGTTGCTCCTCCGGAAGTGCCGCCATTTTGTTTTTCACGGAAATGCCGCCATTTTGTTGTTCCACCGGAAACGCCGCCATTTTGTTGTTCTACCGGAAGTGCCGCCATTTTGTTTTTCGGAAATATGGCCGCCATTTTGTTTGAGGACCGGAAGTGCCGCCATTTTGTTTTTGGTCACCGATCGCCGCCATTTTGTTTACATTTCCCGATCGCCGCCATTTTGTTTTTAACCGGAAGTGCCGCCATTTTGTTTTTGAATATCGAGCGCCGCCATTTTGTTGTTCCACCGGAAACGCCGCCATTTTGTTTTGGGAACGGATCGCCGCCATTTTGTTTTTGAACCGGAAGTGCCGCCATTTTGTTTTCTAAAAATGGCCGCCATTTTGTTGTTCCACCTGAAATGCCGCCATTTTGTTGCTTCTCCGGAAGTGCCGCCATTTTGTTTTCATTTTATGATCGCCGCCATTTTGTTGTGAAAACCGGCAATGCCGCCATTTTGTTTTTCGAGAAAATATCCGCCATTTTGTTTTTGAATATCGATCGCCGCCATTTTGTTTTTCAGAAAATGGCGGCCATTTTGTTGTTCCGCCGGAAACGCCGCCATTTTGTTTTCCAAAAATGGCCGCCATTTTGTTGCTCCTCCGGAAGTGCCGCCATTTTGTTGTTCCACTGAAAGTATTGAACCGGAAGTGACGCCATTTTGTTTTTGAACCGGAAGTGACGCCATTTTGTTGTTCTGCCGAAAGTGCCGCCATTTTGTTTTCTCAAAATGACCGCCATTTTGTTGTTCCACCGGAAGTGCCGCCATTTTGTTTTTCACGGAAATGCCGCCATTTTGTTTTCCAAAAAATGGCCGCCATTTTGTTTTCAACCGGAAACGCCGCCATTTTGTTTTTCAGGGAAATGTCCGCCATTTTGTTTTCATTTTATAATCGCCGCCATTTTGTTGACGAACCGGTAATCCCGCCATTTTGTTTTTCAGGGAAATGTCCGCCATTTTGTTTTCATTTTATGATCGCCGCCATTTTGTTGACGAACCGGTAATGCCGCCATTTTGTTTTCCAAAAAAATATCCGCCATTTTGTTTCTGGATATCGATCGCCGCCATTTTGTTTCCAACTGGAAACGCCGCCATTTTGTTTTTCAGAAAATGGCCGCCATTTTGTTGTTACGCCGGAAACGCCGCCATTTTGTTTTTCACGGAAATGCCGCCATTTTGTTTTTTGGAAATATGGCCGCCATTTTGTTTTTGGACCGGAAGTGCCGCCATTTTGTTATTTAACCGGATACGCCGCCATTTTGTTTTTGAATATTGATCGCCGCCATTTTGTTGTTCCACCGAAAGCGCCGCCATTTTGTTGTTCCGCCGGAAGTGCCGCCATTTTGTTTTTTGAAACCGATTGCCGCCATTTTGTTTTCGGACGGAAACGCCGCCATTTTGTTTTTCAGGGAAATGGCCGCCATTTTGTTGTCGAACCGGAAATGCCGCCATTTTGTTTTTGGTCACCGATCGCCGCCATTTTGTTTTCGACCGGAAGTGCCGCCATTTTGTTTTTGGTCACCGATCGCCGCCATTTTGTTTACATTTCCCGATCGCCGCCATTTTGTTTTTGAACCGGAAGTGCCGCCATTTTGTTTTTGAACCGGAAGTGCCGCCATTTCGTTGTTCCACCGAAAGTGCCGCCATTTTGTTTTCCATAAATGGCCGCCATTTTGTTGTTCTGCCGGAAGTGCCGCCATTTTGTTTCCCAAAAAATGGCCGCCATTTTGTTGTTCCGCCGGAAACGCCGCCATTTTGTTTTTGAACTGGAAGTGCCGCCATTTTGTTGTTCCACCGGAAGTGCCGCCATTTTGTTTTCCAAAAAGTGGCCGCCATTTTGTTTTCAACCGGAAATGCCGCCATTTTGTTTTTGGATATCGATCGCCGCCATTTTGTTGTTCCACCGGTAACGCCGCCATTTTGTTTTCAACCGGAAATGCCGCCATTTTGTTTTCCAAAAATGGCCGCCATTTTGTTGTTCCACCGGAAATGCCGCCATTTTGTTGCTCCTCCGGAAGTGCCGACATTTTGTTTTTCACGGAAATGCCGCCATTTTGTTTTCATTTTATGATCGCCGCCATTTTGTTGTCGAACCGGAAATGCCGCCATTTTGTTTTTCGGAAATATGGCCGCCATTTTGTTTTTGGACCGGAAGTGCCGCCATTTTGTTATTTAACCTGATACGCCGCCATTTTGTTTTTGAATATTGATCGCCGCCATTTTGTTGTTCCACCGAAAGCGCCGCCATTTTGTTGTTCCGCCGGAAGTGCCGCCATTTCGTTTTTTGAAACCGATTGCTGCCATTTTGTTTTCGAACGGAAACGCCGCCATTTTGTTTTTCACAGAAATGCCGCCATTTTGTTTTCATTTTATGATCGCCGCCATTTTGTTGTCGAAACGGAAATGCCGCCATTTTGTTTTTCAAGAAAATATCCGCCATTTTGTTTCTGGATATCGATCGCCGCCATTTTGTTTCCAACTGGAAACGCCGCCATTTTGTTTTCGACCGGAAGTGCCGCCATTTTGTTTTTGGTCACCGATCGCCGCCATTTTGTTTTCAACCGGATACGCCGCCATTTTGTTCTAAGCCGGAAGTGCCACCATCTTGTTTTCCAAGAAGATATCCGCCATTTTGTTTCTCAAAAAAATATCCGCCATTTTGTTTACATTCACCGATCGCCGCCATTTTGTTGTTTCGCCGGAAGCGCCGCCATTTTGTTGTTCCACCGGAAACGCCGCCATTTTGTTTTGGGAACGGATAGCCGTCATTTTGTTTTTGAACCGGAAGTGCCGCCATTTTGTTTTCCAAAAAAATAGCCGCCATTTTGTTTGCATTCACCAATCGCCGCCATTTTGTTGTTCCACCGGAAACGCCGCCATTTTGTTATTGAACCGGAAACGCCGCCATTTTGTTTTCATTTACCGGTTGCCGCCATTTTGTTTTTGAATTCGGGTCGCCGCCATTTTGTTTTCTGGTCAAAATGTCGGCCATTTAATTGTAAATAGGTTGAGTTAGGTCAGGATTCTAACCTGGGTTTCGGCAGCTTGGGTTTGGTCAGGATTCTCGAGAAAGAAACTTCGATCTCGAAATCGACGTCCAACGGACGCCGGATCCTTCGGAAGTCCGTAACTTTCGCTCGGATGGACGGAAAGTATCGATGTGCGGTCTTTTCTCGAAGGTCGTGAGACGCTCTGTCGTTTGATGACCGATTCATACCCCTTCGGACCGTCTGGACGCGAGATACGAGCCCAGAAAGGGTCTTAGGTCCCAAAATCGACGTCCAACGGACGCCGGATCCTTCGGAAGTCCGTAACTTTCGCTCGGATGGACGGAAAGTATCGATGTGCGGTCTTTTCTCGAAGGTCGTGAGACGCTCCGTCGTATGATGACCGATTCATACCCCTTCGGACCGTCTGGACGCGAGATACGAGCCCAGAAAGGGTCTTAGGACCCAAAATCGACGTCCAACGGACGCCGAATCCTTCGGAGGTCCGTAACTTCCGCTCGGATGGACGAAAAGTATCGATGTGCGGTCTTTTCTCGAAGGTCGTGAGACGCTCCGTCGTATGATGACCGATTCATACCCCTTCGGGCCGTCTGGACGCGAGATACGAGCCCTGAAAGGGTCTTAGGTCCCAAAATCGACGTCCAACGGACGCCGAATCCTTCGGAGGTCCGTAACTTTCGCTCGGATGGACGGAAAGTATCGATGTGCGGTCTTTTCTCGAAGGTCGTGAGACGCTCTGTCGTTTGATGACCGATTTATACCCCTTCGGGCCGTCTGGACGCGAGATACGAGCCCAGAAAGGGTCTTAGGTCCCAAAATCGACGTCCAACGGACGCCGAATCCTTCGGAGGTCCGTAACTTTCGCTCGGATGGACGGAAAGTATCGATGTGCGGTCTTTTCTCGAAGGTCGTGAGACGCTCTGTCGTTTGATGACCGATTTATACCCCTTCGGGCCGTCTGGACGCGAGATACGACCCCAGAAAGGGTCTTAGGTCCCAAAATCGACGTCCAACGGACGCCGAATCCTTCGGAGGTCCGTAACTTTCGCTCGGATGGACGGAAAGTATCGATGTGCGGTCTTTTCTCGAAGGTCGTGAGACGCTCTGTCGTTTGATGACCGATTTATACCCCTTCGGACCGTCTGGACGCCAGATACGAGCCCAGAAAGGGTCTTAGGTCCCAAAATCGACGTCCAACGGACGCTGAATCCTTCGGAGGTCCGTAACTTTCGCTCGGATGGACGAAAAGTATCGATGTGCGGTCTTTTCTCGAAGGTCGTGAGACGCTCTGTCGTATGATGACCGATTCATACCCCTTCGGGCCGTCTGGACGCGAGATACGACCCCAGAAAGGGTCTTAGGTCCCAAAATCGACGTCCAACGGACGCCGAATCCTTCGGAGGTCCGTAACTTTCGCTCGGATGGACGGAAAGTATCGATGTGCGGTCTTTTCTCGAAGGTCGTGAGACGCTCTGTCGTTTGATGACCGATTTATACCCCTTCGGACCGTCTGGACGCGAGATACGAGCCCAGAAAGGGTCTTAGGTCCCAAAATCGACGTCCGACGGACGCCGAATCCTTCGGAGATCCGTAACTTTGGCTCGGATGGACGGAAAGTATCGATGTGCGGTCTTTTCTCGAAGGTCGTGGGACGCTCTGTCGTTTGATGACCGATTCATACCCCTTCGGACCGTCTGGACGCGAGATACGAGCCCAGAAAGGGTCTTAGGTCCCAAAATCGACGTCCAACGGACGCCGGATCCTTCGGAAGTCCGTAACTTTCGCTCGGATGGACGGAAAGTATCGATGTGCGGTCTTTTCTCGAAGGTCGTGAGACGCTCTGTCGTTTGATGACCGATTTATACCCCTTCGGGCCGTCTGGACGCGAGATACGAGCCCAGAAAGGGTCTCAGGTCCCAAAATCGACGTCCAACGGACGCCGAATCCTTCGGAGGTCCGTAACTTTCGCTCGGATGGACGGAAAGTATCGATGTGCGGTCTTTTCTCGAAGGTCGTGAGACGCTCTGTCGATTGATGACCGATTCATACCCCTTCGGGCCGTCTGGACGCGAGATACGAGCCCAGAAAGGGTCTTAGGTCCCAAAATCGACGTCCAACGGACGCCGGATCCTTCGGAAGTCCGTAACTTTCGCTCGGATGGACGGAAAGTATCGATGTGCGGTCTTTTCTCGAAGGTCGTGAGACGCTCTGTCGTTTGATGACCGATTCATACCCCTTCGGACCGTCTGGACGCGAGATACGAGCCCAGAAAGGGTCTTAGGTCACAAAATCGACGTCCAACGGACGCCGGATCCTTCGGAAGTCCGTAACTTTCGCTCGGATGGACGGAAAGTATCGATGTGCGGTCTTTTCTCGAAGGTCGTGAGACGCTCCGTCGTATGATGACCGATTCATACCCCTTCGGACCGTCTGGACGCGAGATACGAGCCCAGAAAGGGTCTTAGGACCCAAAATCGACGTCCAACGGACGCCGAATCCTTCGGAGGTCCGTAACTTCCGCTCGGATGGACGAAAAGTATCGATGTGCGGTCTTTTCTCGAAGGTCGTGAGACGCTCTGTCGATTGATGACCGATTTATACCCCTTCGGACCGTCTGGACGCGAGATACGAGCCCAGAAAGGGTCTTAGGTCCCAAAATCGACGTCCAACGGACGCCGGATCCTTCGGAAGTCCGTAACTTTCGCTCGGATGGACGGAAAGTATCGATGTGCGGTCTTTTCTCGAAGGTCGTGAGACGCTCTGTCGTTTGATGACCGATTCATACCCCTTCGGACCGTCTGGACGCGAGATACGAGCCCAGAAAGGGTCTCAGGTCCCAAAATCGACGTCCAACGGACGCCGAATCCTTCGGAGGTCCGTAACTTTCGCTCGGATGGACGGAAAGTATCGATGTGCGGTCTTTTCTCGAAGGTCGTGAGACGCTCTGTCGATTGATGACCGATTCATACCCCTTCGGGCCGTCTGGACGCGAGATACGAGCCCAGAAAGGGTCTTAGGTCCCAAAATCGACGTCCAACGGACGCCGAATCCTTCGGAGGTCCGTAACTTCCGCTCGGATGGACGAAAAGTATCGATGTGCGGTCTTTTCTCGAAGGTCGTGAGACGCTCTGTCGATTGATGACCGATTTATACCCCTTCGGACCGTCTGGACGCGAGATACGAGCCCAAAAAGGGTCTTAGGTCCCAAAATCGACGTCCAACGGACGCCGAATCCTTCGGAGGTCCGTAACTTTCGCTCGGATGGACGGAAAGTATCGATGTGCGGTCTTTTCTCGAAGGTCGTGAGACGCTCCGTCGTATGATGACCGATTCATACCCCTTCGGACCGTCTGGACGCGAGATACGAGCCCAGAAAGGGTCTTAGGACCCAAAATCGACGTCCAACGGACGCCGAATCCTTCGGAGGTCCGTAACTTCCGCTCGGATGGACGAAAAGTATCGATGTGCGGTCTTTTCTCGAAGGTCGTGAGACGCTCTGTCGATTGATGACCGATTCATACCCCTTCGGGCCGTCTGGACGCGAGATACGAGCCCAGAAAGGGTCTTAGGTCCCAAAATCGACGTCCAACGGACGCCGAATCCTTCGGAGGTCCGTAACTTTCGCTCGGATGGACGGAAAGTATCGATGTGCGGTCTTTTCTCGAAGGTCGTGAGACGCTCTGTCGTTTGATGACCGATTTATACCCCTTCGGGCCGTCTGGACGCGAGATACGAGCCCAGAAAGGGTCTTAGGTCCCAAAATCGACGTCCAACGGACGCCGAATCCTTCGGAGGTCCGTAACTTTCGCTCGGATGGACGGAAAGTATCGATGTGCGGTCTTTTCTCGAAGGTCGTGAGACGCTCTGTCGTATGATGACCGATTCATACCCCTTCGGGCCGTCTGGACGCGAGATACGAGCCCAGAAAGGGTCTTAGGTCCCAAAATCGACGTCCAACGGACGCCGAATCCTTCGGAGGTCCGTAACTTTCGCTCGGATGGACGGAAAGTATCGATGTGCGGTCTTTTCTCGAAGGTCGTGAGACGCTCTGTCGTATGATGACCGATTCATACCCCTTCGGACCGTCTGGACGCGAGATACGAGCCCAGAAAGGGTCTTAGGTCCCAAAATCGACGTCCAACGGACGCCGAATCCTTCGGAGGTCCGTAACTTTCGCTCGGATGGACGGAAAGTATCGATGTGCGGTCTTTTCTCGAAGGTCGTGAGACGCTCTGTCGTTTGATGACCGATTCATACCCCTTCGGACCGTCTGGACGCGAGATACGAGCCTAGAAAGGGACTTAGGTCCCAAAATCGACGTCCAACGGACGCCGGATCCTTCGAATGTCCGTAACTTTGGCTCCGATTACGAGCCGGTATTCTTCTGATTGATGAAAAGAATCGGCCTACGTCCGTAGTTTCTCCTGGTGACGAAGAGAAGAAGATTTAGAGGATTTGCGAACGTAAAAATCGAGGAAACGTTCGATGGTTGGTCTGTGACGACTCGTTCTTTCTGAAACAGACGACGAAAACCATTGAACGTTTGTTTTTAAGCTGCAAAATGTACACGCTCGTATTTCTATGCTTTTCTAATGCCGATAATTCGTAAAACTGCTGGCAAATCCAGGGTTTTGCGATTGCTTCCTTTCAAATTCATCTTAAAATCTATTAAGCGGCGATCATCCGTCGACGATAGGTATATTCGCTGAATGACGATAGCTATCTGACTGAATTTGGACGCCTGCTGACCGTCGAGGTTGATGAAACTATCGTAAAAGATCCGATGACGAGTCAGTCTCCTTGAAATTTATAAGGAGAACCGTCGCACGTCTGTCGTTCGTTCTCGAGATGTACGGCGGAAGATTGGGGCTCTTGCCGACGTGAAGATCGAGAAGACCTCCGGTAGCTGGGTCGACGACGACTTGTTCCTCCTGAAACAGACGACAAAAACCATTCAACGTTCGTTCCTCGTCTACGGGACGACCACGTCCCTTTTTTCCATGCGTTCGAATGAGAAAAGAATTGATGAAACTGTTGAAAAACTTTTGGTGAAAAAGAAAGCTAGATAAACGTGCGATGACGTACGGAACAAGAGCTGCTTTCGTTCCTTCTTTGCGAAAATCGTTTTCCGAACGAGAGAAGGTTCTATGATAATAAAACTTGGCGTTCTGATGAATAACTACATATTGCCGGTATGTTCTTTTGAAATGGTTTGCAAATTGATTCTCTCGCGTCGGAACTTGGAGTTCAATTCTACGACGTAGCTCACGTTACACAGAGTTGTTATTGGTTTCTCATTTGTTAATTGTTGAGACTCTGTCGAGTGGTCCGGCGCAGGAATATTATCGAAAATTCGTGCTCGAAGCTGTTGAGACTGCGTGCGGACCAAAAAGAATTTTCAGATATTTTCAAAAGAGCTCTTGTGCTTGACGGTCGACTCTGAATGGCTGGCGAGAAGCTCGAAACTGTTCCGACTCCGAAAAACATTGATAAGAACTTTTGTATATTGTGACAAAGACGCGAGGAACTGTGATAAAATTCACTAATATCGTCAGAGCTTGACTTCTGGCTGAATTAGGATACCGATTATTGCAGCTAACCAGGAGTCGTTGGACTTCTATGAATCAATTCGTCGTCCCAGACCCCTGCTCCGGATGTGCGGATGTAACGACGGCTTGGGGATTCTTTACCTGGGACTCGGCCGTTGAATCGCTGTTCCCTTTCGCCACGTCGCTGTTTCCACCGCCGTCGATGCGGAGTAGAAATCCAGAGCCTGCGACCAACGCGATTGCACGTAATCTGAAATAATTAATTACACCTGTAATTGCTGGTTTATTTCTGTAATCACTTTCTTCCTGAATGTACTTTCTCTTCCTCTGAACGAGCTTCGTTATGAATTCGGAACTATTTCCAACAAAATCGACAATGTCGATAAGCTAGTATCGATGCCGCGTGCGTGAACGGATTTTTCGATCCGTTGATTGTTATAGCCGGTATCTATGAAGACCCGAAAGTAATTCATCATCGATATTGAGTTGGGTTCGATGTTTGGAAAATTAATATGTTTCCCGATCAATTCTGTAGCGATCTACTGTTGTATTCGTTTCCAAGCCTCTCGATGCCTTTTTTCACGTCCAAATATATCCCAAACGCAAGGTAAGTCTACCTATACGTTTAATAGAAAGTGAATAAGGTAAATACTCCTTTTATTAGGATTTATAAATCTCTTAACTTTTGTCGATTCGACGCAAATATCCAAGTTTCACCCTGATACGTGTTTCTATTGGTATTGGACTTTGTTATTGAAGAAATTCGAGTTATTGGACTTAGAACTAATATTTAGTATTTGTATTTGCCTTCGGACTACCGAGTAGAACCAAGTAGCCTTGAAAGTATGAGGAAAAATGCGGATATCCTGCTTATCCGTGACAAGGGTTACTCCAACGGGAAGAGGTTTGTCGGTGGGTGGCCGTGATGCTCCGTAACTGCTCCCATGTTATGTCCTAACAGCCCGGTAGCCGTATGGTACGGATGACTTGATGAGTAAACTATCCGGGTCTTATTTTCCCTCTTCAATTCTGAAACGTGAGATTTTAATTGCGATTAGGAGAACGAACTTTGCTGCCGCTAGAGTTACGTACCCTCTAGGAATCTGATATTAATGTAATGCGCTTTGAGGTCTGTTATAATCATATACAATTTTCGGCTGGTGTACTACAAGGCTCGCCGTTGTGTTGGTGGATTATTCCATGATGAAAAGCTGCGTGATGTTGGATGCCAGTCTCCTATGCGTTTGGTGCAACACTGACCGGATCGGAGGCAAGATCCGTGCATCCGAGGTATTGGAAATGTCCGTTGAGCTGTCGGTCGAACGATAATGCTGTTTCGATATTATCGAATTGATGAAACCCGCAATCCCGTACAACTTCGGGGACTTGAAGAACTTGTGAAGCCTGCGAAACCTGTAGGGGCTATAAAATGTAACGAGTATTATTCAAATTTCAAGCGATGAATAGTTGTGACGAGAGACGATGAATTAATTAGGTAATTAGAAAGAAGCAGAGACGATCATTTTTCACAGCGTTACGGAAGAAAGATATAGTAAAATAATTTTCAGTGCGCTACGTTAATATTCGACATAATGGTTATGATGAATCAGAAAAACGCAACAGTTGGTAATAATATTAATGAACGAGAGAAAAAGTGATAGAAAAGCATGGAAACAATAAAATTCGTTCATCTCGTGGAACTTGTACGACATGTAGGACCTGTTCGAATCATGTGTGGGTAATTTCGACAAACATTAATCAACGAAGTACGTAGATATTAAAACATGGAATATTTAGGACATGGATGACGTCAAGTATGGATGAAATATGTAAATCTTGTAGAATCTGTCGAACCTAGAGAAGCTGAAAGACCTATAAAACGGAAATGGTACTATTGAATTATTTGTGTGTAATTATAACATACGGTAATGAATAAAATGGTAGATATTATACGTTAAAAATTCAACTGAAAGAGCTGTAAATATACGAGGGAATAGATCACTTAGATTAAGGGATTCGATCCTAATCATCGGTCGTCGCTGTGTCGAATCTTTGCCGGCGAAACTGCTCTGGTGTGATGATTGAGGGTCCGGTTAATTATTTACTTTCACCACTGATTAACTCGGATGTAAGTCTCTCCCGGCCATACCGCGACGAATGGATGATGGTGCCATTCCTCGTTCAGTACTGATGGTCGATCGGTCTTGATGCAGTGGCCGGAACAGGGCTACTGGATATGGAATTCGCAGTTCAATTGAAAGTCATCGGTTTTGGAGTGGAGAGGCTTGACTGAAAAATGGAAATAAGAATATTGCAATGCCTATTGATTTCAATTCGAATGCAGAAATAGGATAATGAAGTCCAAAAATCCTCTGCAGGTAGGCGACTTTCAATTCTTCGATGTAGTAGAAAATCAAAATTAGTTAGCATGATGTATTACAAAACGTAGGGTTTACATATTCGGTGAGAAGATTATTGGTCGAAATTATATCACGATCTTGGCTGGTCGCTACTTCTTAGCATCGTCCCCTCATGATCAGTCCTCTGCCCATGTCTGGTTCACGACAATCTAATAGAGACATATTAGAGAAGCAGAAGATTTATATTCCAGACGCACTGATGTAATTTTCGCAACAATATTTGGAATGAGCATTTTTTTGGAGCTCGAAACTGTTGTAAGTCTGGAGAACACGGAAAGGAACTTCTGTATTGCAATTGAGACGCGAAGATTCCTGACGGAATTCTGTCATATCGTCAGAGATAGACTGCTCACCTAATTGAAATAACAGTAGCTTGTTGGATATATTCCTGTCGAGAAACAGACATAGTCTTAAATGAACGGCCTCATTTTCTTAGGCCATGGACGAAAAGTAGACTTTTATACGAGTGAAAGTTGCCCCAACTCATATTCCGTCCGTCCGTAGTGGAAAAGTCTCTTACGTTTGAATCCAGGATGTTTTGATCCTCTTCTTTCCGTCGTACAACCGGAGTATCCTCTGCGCCAACAGTTTCCTGGCATGCTTTCTTCGTACCGTATCTTGTTGGGTGATTCCTTCGAGTCCAGATCTCAATCTGCTTTTCCTTCAGGTTGTCTGAAAGAAATCAATTTCTCATTGCAGAAAATAAAGATAATAGCGATGTAACTAGAGCTGTTTTCATCCCTATCTTTCAAAATTTCATTTCCAAGCGTGGAAAAGTACTACAGTGATAAAACATTGCCTAATCTCCGATAATTATCGTCGCTACATTCTTTCCAGGTATATTGCGAATTGATTTTCTCACGTTGAAACTTGGCATTCCAATCTACGACATAGCTCAAGTTACACAGAGTTGGTATTTCTCTCTCTTTCGTGAACAATGAGACTTTTTAGAGTGGATAGGTAAAGGAATAGCGTCGAATATTCGTATTCCAGGCTGTTAGAACGCTTTGCGAACGATTGAAAAATTTTATGCATTTTCAAAAGAGCGTTGGTACTTCGACAATGAACTGAGAATGGATGGTAAGGAGCTAAAAACTGTTGCAACTCTCAGGAACGTTGGAAACAACTTCTGTATTGCGATGTAGACGCGAGTAGTAATGATAAAGGGACCGACATCAGAGATGGACTTCTGGCTCGATCATGATGCCAATGACTGTTAGATATAACAGTATATTCTATTAGAATAGTTTGCGAATCGATTTTCTCGAGTCGAAACTCTAAATTTAAATCTACCACGTAGCTTACGTTACACAGAGCTGGTGCTCATTTCTTTATCTTAAATTGTTAGACTCTTTCGAGTGGTTAGGCAAAGGAATAATAGCAAAAATTTGTGTTGGAGGCTGTTGCAACTCCTTGCGGATCGATAACAATTCTCAAACAGTTTGAAAAGAGCGTTGGTACTTCGACAATCAACTCTGAATGGCTGATAAGTAGCTCAGAAGTGATGGAACTCCGAAGAACTTAGAAAAAAACTTCTGTATTGCAATAAAGACGCGAGGATTCCTCACAGAGTTCTGCAATATCGTCAGAGATCGACTGCTGACCGACTTAAAATAACAGTAGCTTATCGGATATATTCCAGTCGAGGAACAGACATAGTCTTGAATGAACAGCGTCATTTTCGTAGTCCATGGACGAAAAGTAGACTTCTATACAAGTAAAAGTTGCCCCAACTCATGTTCCGTCCATCCGTAGTGGAAAAGTCTCTTACGTTTGAATCCAGAATGTTTTGATCCTCTTCTATCCGTCGTACCACCGGAGTATCCTCTGCGCCAACAGTTTCCTGGCATGCTTTCTTCGTACCGTATCTTGTTGGGTGATTCCTTCCAGTCCAGATCTCGATCTGCTTCACCTTCGGCTCGTCTGAAAGAAATCAATTTCTCATTGTAGAAAATAAACATCATAGAGATGTAACTAGAGCTGTTCTCATTCCTATCTTTCAAAATTTCATTTCGAAGCGTGGAAAAGTACTATAGTGATAAAACATTGCCTACTCTCGAATAATTATCGTCGGTATATTCTTCACAAGTATTTTGCGACTTGATTCTGACGCGTTGAAACTTGGAATTCGAATCTACGACACAGCTCAAGTTGCACAGAGTTGCTATTTCTCTCTCATTCGTCAACAGTAAGACTTTTTCGAGTAGATAGACAAAGGGATAACGTCGAAAATTCGTATTCCAGGCTGTTACAACACTTTGCGGACGAATGAAAAATTTTATACATTTTCAAAAGAGCGTTGGCACGTGGACAGTTAGCTCAGAATGGATGGTAAGGAGCTCGAAACTGTTTGAACTCTCAGGAACTTTGGAAACAACTTCTGTATTGCAATACAGACGCGAGTAGTAATGATAAAAGTGACCGATATCAGAGATGGACTTCTGGCTCGAACAGAATACCAATGACTGTTCGATATAACAGTATATTCTTTTGGAATAGTTTGCAAATTGATTTTCTCGAGTCGAAACTCTAAATTTAAATCTACGACGTAGCTTACGTTACACAGAGCCAGTACTTATTCCTTATTCTTGAACTCTTGGACTCTGTCGAGCGGTTAGGCAAACGAATGATATCGAAAATTCGTATTCGAGGCTGTTACGACTCTTTGCAGACCAATGAGAATTTTCATAGGTTTTGAAAAGAGCGTCGAATTGCCATTCATTCCCTTTCACCGCGTCGCTGCATCCACCGCCGCCGATGCAGAGTAGATAACCAAGCCTGGGTCTTTCTGCCGCCTTCTCCTCCTTTCCCAGGATCCTCGACGGATGTTCGTTCTCGCAGCTTCGTCGACAGCTTCCCGTGCGGCTCGGTCCGATGAATTTTTTTAGGCAGGATGGAGCGGAACGCGCATGAAACATAGAGAAAGGGACAAGCGTCAGAAGAATATACGAAAAAAATAATCGGTTACATTATTCATGTTTCTAATATCGTCGTGGACGACCGGAGATCTAGAAAATTAGATCCCGTCGTTATTCTCGAATAAGATTTTCGAAAGACGTCCGATATTCTTTCCCATTTCGCATCTCGATACGTTTCTAACTTCGGAATCGAACAGTTCGATCGAGATACTCTCTCGATACCGCAAAGATCATTTAGGCGGTAACGCGTATACTAAGCCAGTCGAATCCGAGTGTATAAGCAGGCCTGCGTGTTCCTTTTGGAAGTTCTTTCGTTAGAATCAATCTGAATTTAGAGCTTTGCAACTTTGTGCGATATCTCAAGTCTTGAAGAAGAAAAATGAAGAATAAAAAATAAAAGATAAAAAAAGAAAACACCAACGGGCGTGCGAGAAAGTTTCTTTCCTAACCCCGGCGTACCCGCGCAGAAAAAAAAGCTACTTGTGAGAATGAACCGGGCCGCGGCGACCGGGACGCTACGGAGAACATGGATCGATCCCCGACTCGAGTTGTCAGCCACGGCTGTGTTTTCACCGATCGCACCCGAAGTACAGGGCTTGACAGTCTAGTGTGATGGAACAAAGCGAGGACAGCCGCTGAATCGGACTAACCCGAGACAGCGGCGACCCTCACCGCCGTCCTCTTCTCCGAAGCGCCGTCGATCGATGGAGAAAAGAAAAAAGATTCGCTGCAAATTGTACGCTACAGGCCAGACCGCGAAACCGTGGAACGATGAAAGAACCAAAAAAGAAAGCTGACGAGCTTTCTCTGTGGTATCTCCCAGCGTGCCAACACGCCGCCGCAAGCCTCCGTTAAATCCTTATGACTTATGACTCTTTCTTTTAGTACGAAATCACATAGGCACAAATCGTCCCCTATCTTCCAGAGCCTAGACAACTGGCGATCACTCGGGGTCTACCATGTACGAATAATAACAAATATGTAACGTGTGCAATTCCAAGATATTTCTGGAATTGAAATTATCGAAACACGAGAGGTAGAATTGACGTTTTATTAAAGAAATTGTTACAATGGATTCGTTCGCACGAATTTGGCGAAACTGAGTGGCGGTAGACCCCGGTGTACATTAACAGAGAGCTTACAGCGGTTCTGTCTCAGGTCGGTCGACCTGAGGCGCAAAATATTGTCAGCGAACCCGAGTCTACTAACGTGCGTTCGGGTACGTTGCGTCGAAACTAATCTATGATAGAGGGAATAACGCCTACCGGACGGCGCGTGTCGTATCACTTTCCCAATAATATATATAGCATTCCTATGTCGTTGAGAAGAAATTGAAAAAAATAAAAAATAAAAGAAATTAAAACCAATCGAGACAAGCTTGCACCTGCTTATACACGCGACACGCGGTTGACGCGCGTGGGACAAAATTCAACGAGTTATCTCCGCGAACGCGAACAAATATTTCGAAAGTTATTTCGAAAGATGAGAAAAATTGAAACCGAAGATCGACTGGACTGGCAACGGTCTTTGCAGATAATTAACTCGGACGGGGCCGGAAAAGGTAAAAAAAAAAACAAAACGAAAATGCCGATATACGAAATTGAAATGATTATCAAACGTCTACGTAATATAATGCGTGGAATTACAATGTGCGGTGAGATTTTCAAAGAGGTTATGTACTCACGCGTCAGTTCCGCACGGCACGTCTGGACTCGCAGCGGCGATGATTCCTAACGTACATCGTTGTAGGCTGAAAAACAATAAGATACAACGTTAATGAGAAAGGAGCCGCCGACTTCTCGATTCAAACGCGTGATAATAAAATGAGACTCGTGAAAAAAAAAAAAAGAAAAACAAACCGTCACTCTGGCTATTCTTTGACTATAAGATCGCGACTTGGCCCGGAAAAACGACGGTTCCACAACTCAAAAATACCGGTCACTGTACACATACCAGAATTCGACTCGTCTTCTGTGATAAAGTAATTGTTTCGTCAACGAAGATTCGTTCAATATATCGGATTATTGGAATGAAATGTTACAGCGTCTTCGACTGGCGGCCATCTTTGGCTACGCTACACTGCGTCGGTCGAATACGATATGCTATATTTTTGTTGTCAGACTAAGTTTCAAACACGATAATACGCAAATCAACTATTTTACGATACTGTTGATTCTAATCGAGTATTATATCATAATTTATTCGAAAGATACACAATTGTTGGCTACTCACAAGTAAAAATAACAATTCAGGTCAAACTGCCGGAACGGTTGAAAAACTTCGTTATCTCTGAGTCATCTCTGAAAAATTCGAACTGGCACGCAACTTCACGGCGAACGAAATTAAACCGTCGACTTCACTTGGATAATTATTTATGATCGTTGAATCGCAAGATCACAATTTCTTACCTCGGCAAAGACGCGTACGTCAAATTATAACACCATACCTAAACTATGAGACGTCGGGACGTCGAGTGGCGTCGATTGGCGTCGCCAAGGTCACATATTCAAATTGAGATCGAGACTGAAGTATCGAAAATGTCGAAAATCGAACGGCGCTATCGATATACGAAACGCAAACTGCGCATGCGCCTGAACATATGATTGAAAACTACGTCACGCGACTCAAGGTCGACTCAAGGGCGACGACTCAGGGGCGTGGTCATAAAATTACGTCCCCGGGTGATTTATCTCAGAGGGAGGTTTAGAAATAGTTTCTCGATCGAAAAAATTCCAAAATTTGGCTGTAATTTAGAATGAACCGATTCGAAAGAGGTTCGGTGTTTTTTTTTTTTTTTTTCTCGTTCGTTACGTCGCTCGTCAAATACCGTAAATTCTTTAATTCTCTGTGTAATAATCGTCTGCGAGACGAATCACGTTCCGAATCTAAAGGATGAAAGACTTTTCGTAAAAACTTTCAAAATTGACCAATTTACCATTCCGAATTCTTAGGGGGCGATTAATTTCTATTGTTTGGGAGCTATCGTGTCTAATGCTTCAAAATTTCCCAATAATTTTCAACGAGAGAATTGAAAAATCAAATGGACTCTGCCAAAAATTTTAGAGGGGCAAATTTTTGATTTTCTCAATCGTCAAGAATTTATAAATATTTCTTCATCGAATAACATATTCGATATTATGTGATTTCTCGATAATTGTGCGTAAAAGAGTTGAAAAATTGATTATACCGTTTAAAAAATGCTGAATTTTCCGATTCTTCGGTCCACGAAAAGATGCTGTCGATTAATGATTACATTCGAAATGCTTCCAGATTTCTCACAAAAATGGTCAGGGATTAGGTCAATGATGTCTGTCGGACATCTATGTTGCATCTTAAATTACCATTATTTTTCTTCGTCGTTCCAACTTTCTCGTCGTAAAACATTTACATTTCACAATACAAATATAGGTAATGATAACATCTCTCGCGATTGATTGAAATTCAGTCATCACGTCTGTTTAAGATTCGACGAGCCTTCAGCTGAGAGTTGGGGCCGTAATATTCCGAACTGACGATATATGAGCGAAGCGTTTTCAAATATTCGGCTAAGGAAATCAATTTCTCATTGTAGGAAATAGAGATAATAGCGATGTAACTAAAGCTGTTCTCATCCATATCTTTCAAAATTTGATTCCCAAGCTCGGAAAAGTGCTATGGTAATAGAGCATTGCCTACTCTCGAATAATTATCGTCGGTATATTCTTTCCAAGTATTTTGCGAATTGATTTTCTCGCGTTGAAACTTGGAATTCGAATCTACGACACAGCTCAAGTTACACAGAGTTGGTATTTCTCTCTCATTCGTCAACAGTAAGACTTTTTCGAGTAGATGGACAAAGGGATAACGTCGAACATTCGTATTCCAGGCTGTTACAACACTTTGCGGACGAATGAAAAATTTTATACATTTTCAAAAGAGCGTTGGTAAGTCGACAGTTAGCTCAGAATGGATGGTAAGGAGCTCGGAACTGTTTGAACTCTCAGGAACTTTGGAAACAACTTCTGTATTGCAATACAGACGCGAGTAGTAATGATAAAAGTGAGCGATATGGGAGATAGACTTCTGGCTCGATCAGGATACCCATGACTGTTCGATATAACAGTATGTTCTGTTGGAATAGTTTGCAAATTGATTTTCTTGAGTCGAAACTTTCAATTTGAATCTACGACGTAGCTTACGTTACACAGAGCTAGTGCTCATTTCTTATTCTTGAATTGTCAGACTCTTTCGAGTGGTTAAGCGAAGGAATAATATCAAAAATTCGTATCCGAGGCTGTTGCAACTCCTCTCGGATCGATAACAATTCTTAAACAGTTCGAAAAGAGCGTTGGTACTTCGACAATCAACTCTGAATGGCTGGTAAGTAGCTCGAAACTGATGGAACTCCGAAGAACTTAGAAAAGAACTTCTGTATTGCAATAAAGACGCGAGGATTCCTGACAGAGTTCTGCAATATCGTCAGAGATCGACTGCTGACCGACTTAAAATAACAGTAGCTTATCGGATATATTCCAGTCGAAGAACAGACATAGTCTTGAATGAACAGCGTCATTTTCGTAGTCCATGGACGAAAAGTAGACTTTTATACAAGTAAAAGTTGCCCCAACTTATGCTGCACCGTCTATCCGTAGTGGAAAAGTCTCTTACGTTTGAATCCAGAATGTTTCGATCCTCTTCTTTCCGTCGTACCACCGGAGTATCCTCTGCGGCAACAGTTTCCTGGCATGCTTTCTTCGTACCGTATCTTGTTGGGTGATTCCTTCGAGTCCAGATCTCAATCTGCTTTTCCTTCAGGTTGTCTGAAAGAAATCAATTTCTCATTGTAGAAAATAAAGATATTAGCCATGTAACTCAAGCTGGTTTCATCCCTATCTTTTGAAATTTCGTTTCCAAGCGTGGAAAAGTACTATAGTAATGTAACATTGCCTACTCTCGAATAATTATCGTCGGTATATTCTTCACAAGTATTTTGCGAATTGATTCTCACGCGTTGAAACTTGGAATTCGAATCTACGACACAGCTCAAGTTGCACAGAGTTGCTATTTCTCTCTCATTCGTCAACAGTAAGACTTTTCGAGTGGATAGACGAAGGAATGACGTCGAAAATTCGTATTCCAGGCCGTAACAACACTTTGCGGACGAATGAACAATTTTATACATTTTCAAAAGAGCGTTGGCACGTCGACAGTTAGCTCAGAATGGATGGTAAGGAGCTCGAAACTGTTTGAACTCTCAGGAACTTTGGAAACAACTTCTGTATTGCAATACAGACGCGAGTAGTAATGATAAAAGTGACCGATATCAGAGATGGACTTCTGGCTCGAACAGGATACCCATGACTGTTCGATATAACAGTATGTTCTGTTGGAATAGTTTGCAAATTGATTTTCTTGAGTCGAAACTTTCAATTTAAATCTACGACGTAGCTTACGTTACACAGAGCTGGTGCTCATTTCTTATTCTTGAATTGTCAGACTCTTTCGAGTGGTTAAGCGAAGGAATAATATCAAAAATTCGTATCCGAGGCTGTTGCAACTCCTTGCGGATCGATAACAATTCTTAAACAGTTTGGAAAGAGCGTTGGTACTTCGACAATCAACTCTGAATGGCTGGTAAGTAGCTCGAAACTGTTGGAACTCCGAAGAACTTAGAAAAGAACTTCTGTATTGCAATAAAGACGCGAGGATTCCTGACAGAGTTCTGCAATATCGTCAGAGATCGACTGCTGACCGACTTAAAATAACAGTAGCTTATCGGATATATTCCAGTCGAGGAACAGACATAGTCTTGAATGAACAGCGTCATTTTCGTAGTCCATGGACGAAAAGTAGACTTTTATACAAGTAAAAGTTGCCCCAACTCATGTTCCGTCCATCCGTAGCGGAAAAGTCTCTCACGTTTGAATCCAGGATGTTTTGATCCTCTTCTTTCCGTCGTACAACCGGGGTATCCTATGCGCCAACAGTTTCCTGGCATGCTTTCTTCGTACCGTATTTCGTTGGGTGATTCCATCGAGTCCAGATCTCAATCTGCTTTTCCTTCAGGTTGTCTGAAAGAAATCAATTTCTCATTGTAGAAAATAAAGATAATAGCTATGTGACTAGAGCTGTTCTCATCCCTATCTTTCAAAATTTCATTTCCAAACGTGGGAAATTACTATAGTGATAAAACATTGCCTACTCTCGAATAATTATCGTCGGTATATTCTTCACAAGTATTTTGCGAATCGATTCTCACGCGTTGAAACTTGGAATTCGAATCTACGACACAGCTCAAGTTGCACAGAGTTGCTATTTCTCTCTCATTCGTCAACAGTAAGACTTTTTCGAGTAGATAGACGAAGGGATAACGTCGAAAATTCGTATTCCAGGCTGTTACAACACTTTGCGGACGAATGAACAATTTTATACATTTTCAAAAGAGCGTTGGCACGTCGACAGTTAGCTCAGAATGGATGGTGAGGAGCTCGAAACTGTTTGAACTCTCAGGAACTTTGGAAACAACTTCTGTATTGCAATACAGACGCGAGTAGTAATGATAAAAGTGACCGATATCAGAGATGGACTTCTGGCTCGAACAGAATACCAATGACTGTTCGATATAACAGTATATTCTTTTGGAATAGTTTGCAAATTGATTTTCTCGAGTCGAAACTCTAAATTTGAATCTACGACGTAGCTTACGTTACACAGAGCTGGTGCTCATTCCTTTATCTTGAACTGTTAGACTCTTTCGAGTGGTTAGGCAAAGGAATAATAGCAAAAATTTGTGTTCGAGGCTGTTGCAACTCCTTGCGGATCGATAACAATTCTTAAACAGTTCGAAAAGAGCGTTGGTACTTCGACAATCAACTCTGAATGGCTGGTAAGTAGCTCGAAACTGATGGAACTCCGAAGAACTTAGAAAAGAACTTCTGTATTGCAATAAAGACGCGAGGATTCCTGACAGAGTTCTGCAATATCGTCAGAGATCGACTGCTGACCGACTTAAAATAACAGTAGCTTATCGGATATATTCCAGTCGAGGAACAGACAGTCTTGAATGAACAGCGTCATTTTCGTAGTCCATGGACGAAAAGTAGACTTTTATACAAGTAAAAGTTGCCCCAACTCATGCTGCACCGTCTATCCGTAGTGGAAAAGTCTCTTACGTTTGAATCCAGAATGTTTCGATCCTCTCCTTTCCGTCGTACCACCGGAGTATCCTCTGCGGCAACAGTTTCCTGGCATGCTTTCTTCGTACCGTATCTTGTTGGGTGATTCCTTCGAGTCCAGATCTCAATCTGCTTTTCCTTCAGGTTGTCTGAAAGAAATCAATTTCTCATTGTAGAAAATAAAGATATTAGCCATGTAACTCAAGCTGGTTTCATCCCTATCTTTTGAAATTTCGTTTCCAAGCGTGGAAAAGTACTATAGTAATGTAACATTGCCTACTCTCGAATAATTATCGTCGGTATATTATTTTCAAGTATTTTGCGAATTGATTCTCACGCGTTGAAACTTGGAATTCGAATCTACGACACAGCTCAAGTTGCACAGAGTTGCTATTTCTCTCTCATTCGTCAATAGTAAGACTTTTCGAGTGGATAGACGAAGGAATGACGTCGAAAATTCGTATTCCAGGCTGTAACAACACTTTGCGGACGAATGAAAAATTTTATACATTTTCAAAAGAGCGTTGGTAAGTCGACAGTTAGCTCAGAATGGATGGTAAGGAGCTCGGAACTGTTTGAACTCTCAGGAACTTTGGAAACAACTTCTGTATTGCAATACAGACGCGAGTAGTAATGATAAAAGTGAGCGATATGGGAGATAGACTTCTGGCTCGATCAGGATACCCATGACTGTTCGATATAACAGTATGTTCTGTTGGAATAGTTTGCAAATTGATTTTCTTGAGTCGAAACTTTCAATTTAAATCTACGACGTAGCTTACGTTACACAGAGCTGGTGCTCATTTCTTATTCTTGAATTGTCAGACTCTTTCGAGTGGTTAAGCGAAGGAATGATATCAAAAATTCGTATCCGAGGCTGTTGCAACTCCTTGCGGATCGATAACAATTTTTAAACAGTTCGAAAAGAGCGTTGGTACTTCGACAATCAACTCTGAATGGCTGGTCAGTAGCTCGAAACTGTTGGAACTCCGAAGAACTTAGAAAAGAACTTCTGTATTGCAATAAAGACGCGAGGATTCCTGACAGAGTTCTGCAATATCGTCAGAGATCGACTGCTGACAGACTTAAAATAACAGTAGCTTATCGGATATATTCCAGGCGAGGAACAGACATAGTCTTGAATGAACAGCGTCATTTTCGTAGTCCATGGACGAAAAGTAGACTCTTATACAAGTAAAAGTTGCCCCAACTCATGCTGCACGGTCTATCCGTAGTGGAAAAGTCTCTTACGTTTGAATCCAGAATGTTTTGATCCTCTTCTTTCCGTCGTACCACCGGAGTATCCTCTGCGGCAACAGTTTCCTGGCATGCTTTCTTCGTACCGTATCTTGTTGGGTGATTCCTTCCAGTCCAGATCTCAATCTGCTTTACCTTCGGCTCGTCTGAAAGATATCAATTTCTCATTGTAGAAAATAAACATCATAGAGATGTAACTACAGCTGTTTTCATTCCTATCTTTCGAAATTTCATTTCCAATCGTGGGAAATTACTATAGTGATGAAACATTGCCTACTCTCGAATGATTATCGTCGGTATATTCTTTCCAAGTATTTGGCGAATTGATTTTCTGGCGTTGAAGCTTGGAATCCGAATCTACGACACAGCTCAAGTTGCACAGAGTTGCTATTTCTCTCTCATTCGTCAACAGTAAGACTTTTTCGAGTAGATAGACGAAGGAATAACGTCGAAAATTCGTATTCCAGGCTGTTACAACACTTTGCGGACGAATGAAAAATTTTATACATTTTCAAAAGAGCGTTGGTACGTCGACAGTTAGCTCAGAATGGATGGTAAGGAGCTCGAAACTGTTTGAACTCTCAGGAACTTTGGAAACAACTTCTGTATTGCAACACAGACGCGAGTAGTAATGATAAAAGTGACCGATATCAGAGATGGACTTCTGGCTCGAACAGAATACCAATGACTGTTCGATATAACAGTATATTCTTTTGGAATAGTTTGCAAATTGATTTTCTCGAGTCGAAACTCTAAATTTAAATCTACGACGTAGCTTACGTTACACAGAGCTGGTGCTCATTTCTTTATCTTGAACTGTTAGACTCTTTCGAGTGGTTAGGCGAAGGAATGATAGCAAAAATTTGTGTTCGAGGCTGTTGCGACTCCTTGCGGATCGATAACAATTCTTAAACAGTTCGAAAAGAGCGTTGGTACTTCGACAATCAACTCTGAATGACTGGTAAGTAGCTCGAAACTGATGGAACTCCGAAGAACTCAGAAAAGAACTTCTGTATTGCAATAAAGACGCGAGGATTCCTGACAGAGTCTGCAATATCGTCAGAGATCGACTGCTGACCGACTTAAAATAACAGTAGCTTATCGGATATATTCCAGTCGAGGAACAGACATAGTCTTCAATGAACAGCGTCATTTCCGTAGTCCATGTGCGAAAAGTAGACTTTTATACGAGTAAAAGTTGCCCCAACTCATACTTCGTCCATCCGTAGTGGAAAAGTCTCTTACGTTTGAATCCAGGATGTTTTGATCCTCTTCTTTCTGTCGTACAACCGGGGCATCCTATGCGCCAACAGTTTCCAGGCATGCTTTCTTCGTACCGTATCTTGTTGGGTGATTCCTTCGAGTCCAGATCTCAATCTGCTTTTCCTTCAGGTTGTCTGAAAGAAATCAATTTCTCATTGTAGAAAATAAAGATAATAGCTATGTGACTAGAGCTGTTCTCATCCCTATCTTTCAAAATTTCATTTCCAAGCGTGGAAAAGTACTATAGTGATAAAACATTGCCTACTCTCGAATAATTATCGTCGGTATATTATTTTCAAGTATTTTGCGAATTGATTCTCTCGCGTTGAAACTTGGAATTCGAATCTACGACGTAGCTTACGTTACACAGAGCCAGTACTTATTCCTTATTCTTGAACTCTTGGACTCTGTCGAGCGGTTAGGCAAACGAATGATATCGAAAATTCGTATTCGAGGCTGTTACGACTCTTTGCAGACCAATGAGAATTTTCATAGGTTTTGAAAAGAGCGTCGAATTGCCATTCATTCCCTTTCACCGCGTCGCTGCATCCACCGCCGCCGATGCAGAGTAGATAACCAAGCCTGGGTCTTTCTGCCGCCTTCTCCTCCTTTCCCAGGATCCTCGACGGATGTTCGTTCTCGCAGCTTCGTCGACAGCTTCCCGTGCGGCTCGGTCCGATGAATTTTTTTAGGCAGGATGGAGCGGAACGCGCATGAAACATAGAGAAAGGGACAAGCGTCAGAAGAATATACGAAAAAAATAATCGGTTACATTATTCATGTTTCTAATATCGTCGTGGACGACCGGAGATCTAGAAAATTAGATCCCGTCGTTATTCTCGAATAAGATTTTCGAAAGACGTCCGATATTCTTTCCCATTTCGCATCTCGATACGTTTCTAACTTCGGAATCGAACAGTTCGATCGAGATACTCTCTCGATACCGCAAAGATCATTTAGGCGGTAACGCGTATACTAAGCCAGTCGAATCCGAGTGTATAAGCAGGCCTGCGTGTCCCTTTTGGAAGTTCTTTCGTTAGAATCAATCTGAATTTAGAGCTTTGCAACTTTGTGCGATATCTCAAGTCTTGAAGAAGAAAAATGAAGAATAAAAAATAAAAGATAAAAAAAGAAAACACCAACGGGCGTGCGAGAAAGTTTCTTTCCTAACCCCGGCGTACCCGCGCAGAAAAAAAAGCTACTTGTGAGAATGAACCGGGCCGCGGCGACCGGGACGCTACGGAGAACATGGATCGATCCCCGACTCGAGTTGTCAGCCACGGCTGTGTTTTCACCGATCGCACCCGAAGTACAGGGCTTGACAGTCTAGTGTGATGGAACAAAGCGAGGACAGCCGCTGAATCGGACTAACCCGAGACAGCGGCGACCCTCACCGCCGTCCTCTTCTCCGAAGCGCCGTCGATCGATGGAGAAAAGAAAAAAGATTCGCTGCAAATTGTACGCTACAGGCCAGACCGCGAAACCGTGGAACGATGAAAGAACCAAAAAAGAAAGCTGACGAGCTTTCTCTGTGGTATCTCCCAGCGTGCCAACACGCCGCCGCAAGCCTCCGTTAAATCCTTATGACTTATGACTCTTTCTTTTAGTACGAAATCACATAGGCACAAATCGTCCCCTATCTTCCAGAGCCTAGACAACTGGCGATCACTCGGGGTCTACCATGTACGAATAATAACAAATATGTAACGTGTGCAATTCCAAGATATTTCTGGAATTGAAATTATCGAAACACGAGAGGTAGAATTGACGTTTTATTAAAGAAATTGTTACAATGGATTCGTTCGCACGAATTTGGCGAAACTGAGTGGCGGTAGACCCCGGTGTACATTAACAGAGAGCTTACAGCGGTTCTGTCTCAGGTCGGTCGACCTGAGGCGCAAAATATTGTCAGCGAACCCGAGTCTACTAACGTGCGTTCGGGTACGTTGCGTCGAAACTAATCTATGATAGAGGGAATAACGCCTACCGGACGGCGCGTGTCGTATCACTTTCCCAATAATATATATAGCATTCCTATGTCGTTGAGAAGAAATTGAAAAAAATAAAAAATAAAAGAAATTAAAACCAATCGAGACAAGCTTGCACCTGCTTATACACGCGACACGCGGTTGACGCGCGTGGGACAAAATTCAACGAGTTATCTCCGCGAACGCGAACAAATATTTCGAAAGTTATTTCGAAAGATGAGAAAAATTGAAACCGAAGATCGACTGGACTGGCAACGGTCTTTGCAGATAATTAACTCGGACGGGGCCGGAAAAGGTAAAAAAAAAAACAAAACGAAAATGCCGATATACGAAATTGAAATGATTATCAAACGTCTACGTAATATAATGCGTGGAATTACAATGTGCGGTGAGATTTTCAAAGAGGTTATGTACTCACGCGTCAGTTCCGCACGGCACGTCTGGACTCGCAGCGGCGATGATTCCTAACGTACATCGTTGTAGGCTGAAAAACAATAAGATACAACGTTAATGAGAAAGGAGCCGCCGACTTCTCGATTCAAACGCGTGATAATAAAATGAGACTCGTGAAAAAAAAAAAAAGAAAAACAAACCGTCACTCTGGCTATTCTTTGACTATAAGATCGCGACTTGGCCCGGAAAAACGACGGTTCCACAACTCAAAAATACCGGTCACTGTACACATACCAGAATTCGACTCGTCTTCTGTGATAAAGTAATTGTTTCGTCAACGAAGATTCGTTCAATATATCGGATTATTGGAATGAAATGTTACAGCGTCTTCGACTGGCGGCCATCTTTGGCTACGCTACACTGCGTCGGTCGAATACGATATGCTATATTTTTGTTGTCAGACTAAGTTTCAAACACGATAATACGCAAATCAACTATTTTACGATACTGTTGATTCTAATCGAGTATTATATCATAATTTATTCGAAAGATACACAATTGTTGGCTACTCACAAGTAAAAATAACAATTCAGGTCAAACTGCCGGAACGGTTGAAAAACTTCGTTATCTCTGAGTCATCTCTGAAAAATTCGAACTGGCACGCAACTTCACGGCGAACGAAATTAAACCGTCGACTTCACTTGGATAATTATTTATGATCGTTGAATCGCAAGATCACAATTTCTTACCTCGGCAAAGACGCGTACGTCAAATTATAACACCATACCTAAACTATGAGACGTCGGGACGTCGAGTGGCGTCGATTGGCGTCGCCAAGGTCACATATTCAAATTGAGATCGAGACTGAAGTATCGAAAATGTCGAAAATCGAACGGCGCTATCGATATACGAAACGCAAACTGCGCATGCGCCTGAACATATGATTGAAAACTACGTCACGCGACTCAAGGTCGACTCAAGGGCGACGACTCAGGGGCGTGGTCATAAAATTACGTCCCCGGGTGATTTATCTCAGAGGGAGGTTTAGAAATAGTTTCTCGATCGAAAAAATTCCAAAATTTGGCTGTAATTTAGAATGAACCGATTCGAAAGAGGTTCGGTGTTTTTTTTTTTTTTTTTCTCGTTCGTTACGTCGCTCGTCAAATACCGTAAATTCTTTAATTCTCTGTGTAATAATCGTCTGCGAGACGAATCACGTTCCGAATCTAAAGGATGAAAGACTTTTCGTAAAAACTTTCAAAATTGACCAATTTACCATTCCGAATTCTTAGGGGGCGATTAATTTCTATTGTTTGGGAGCTATCGTGTCTAATGCTTCAAAATTTCCCAATAATTTTCAACGAGAGAATTGAAAAATCAAATGGACTCTGCCAAAAATTTTAGAGGGGCAAATTTTTGATTTTCTCAATCGTCAAGAATTTATAAATATTTCTTCATCGAATAACATATTCGATATTATGTGATTTCTCGATAATTGTGCGTAAAAGAGTTGAAAAATTGATTATACCGTTTAAAAAATGCTGAATTTTCCGATTCTTCGGTCCACGAAAAGATGCTGTCGATTAATGATTACATTCGAAATGCTTCCAGATTTCTCACAAAAATGGTCAGGGATTAGGTCAATGATGTCTGTCGGACATCTATGTTGCATCTTAAATTACCATTATTTTTCTTCGTCGTTCCAACTTTCTCGTCGTACAACATTTACATTTCACAATACAAATATAGGTAATGATAACATCTCTCGCGATTGATTGAAATTCAGTAATCACGTCTGTTTAAGATTCGACGAGCCTTCAGCTGAGAGTTGGGGCCGTAATATTCCGAACTGACGATATATGAGCGAAGCGTTTTCAAATATTCGGCTAAGGAAATCAATTTCTCATTGTAGGAAATAGAGATAATAGCGATGTAACTAAAGCTGTTCTCATCCATATCTTTCAAAATTTGATTCCCAAGCTCGGAAAAGTGCTATGGTAATAGAGCATTGCCTACTCTCGAATAATTATCGTCGGTATATTCTTTCCAAGTATTTTGCGAATTGATTTTCTCGCGTTGAAACTTGGAAATCGAATCTACGACACAGCTCAAGTTACACAGAGTTGGTATTTCTCTCTCATTCGTCAACAGTAAGACTTTTTCGAGTAGATGGACAAAGGGATAACGTCGAACATTCGTATTCCAGGCTGTTACAACACTTTGCGGACGAATGAAAAATTTTATACATTTTCAAAAGAGCGTTGGTAAGTCGACAGTTAGCTCAGAATGGATGGTAAGGAGCTCGGAACTGTTTGAACTCTCAGGAACTTTGGAAACAACTTCTGTATTGCAATACAGACGCGAGTAGTAATGATAAAAGTGAGCGATATGGGAGATAGACTTCTGGCTCGATCAGGATACCCATGACTGTTCGATATAACAGTATGTTCTGTTGGAATAGTTTGCAAATTGATTTTCTTGAGTCGAAACTTTCAATTTAAATCTACGACGTAGCTTACGTTACACAGAGCTGGTGCTCATTTCTTATTCTTGAATTGTCAGACTCGTTCGAGTGGTTAAGCGAAGGAATGATATCAAAAATTCGTATCCGAGGCTGTTGCAACTCCTTGCGGATCGATAACAATTTTTAAACAGTTCGAAAAGAGCGTTGGTACTTCGACAATCAACTCTGAATGGCTGGTCAGTAGCTCGAAACTGTTGGAACTCCGAAGAACTTAGAAAAGAACTTCTGTATTGCAATAAAGACGCGAGGATTCCTGACAGAGTTCTGCAATATCGTCAGAGATCGACTGCTGACAGACTTAAAATAACAGTAGCTTATCGGATATATTCCAGGCGAGGAACAGACATAGTCTTGAATGAACAGCGTCATTTTCGTAGTCCATGGACGAAAAGTAGACTCTTATACAAGTAAAAGTTGCCCCAACTCATGCTGCACGGTCTATCCGTAGTGGAAAAGTCTCTTACGTTTGAATCCAGAATGTTTTGATCCTCTTCTTTCCGTCGTACCACCGGAGTATCCTCTGCGGCAACAGTTTCCTGGCATGCTTTCTTCGTACCGTATCTTGTTGGGTGATTCCTTCCAGTCCAGATCTCAATCTGCTTTACCTTCGGCTCGTCTGAAAGATATCAATTTCTCATTGTAGAAAATAAACATCATAGAGATGTAACTACAGCTGTTTTCATTCCTATCTTTCGAAATTTCATTTCCAATCGTGGGAAATTACTATAGTGATGAAACATTGCCTACTCTCGAATGATTATCGTCGGTATATTCTTTCCAAGTATTTGGCGAATTGATTTTCTGGCGTTGAAGCTTGGAATCCGAATCTACGACACAGCTCAAGTTGCACAGAGTTGCTATTTCTCTCTCATTCGTCAACAGTAAGACTTTTTCGAGTAGATAGACGAAGGAATAACGTCGAAAATTCGTATTCCAGGCTGTTACAACACTTTGCGGACGAATGAAAAATTTTATACATTTTCAAAAGAGCGTTGGTACGTCGACAGTTAGCTCAGAATGGATGGTAAGGAGCTCGAAACTGTTTGAACTCTCAGGAACTTTGGAAACAACTTCTGTATTGCAACACAGACGCGAGTAGTAATGATAAAAGTGACCGATATCAGAGATGGACTTCTGGCTCGAACAGAATACCAATGACTGTTCGATATAACAGTATATTCTTTTGGAATAGTTTGCAAATTGATTTTCTCGAGTCGAAACTCTAAATTTAAATCTACGACGTAGCTTACGTTACACAGAGCTGGTGCTCATTTCTTTATCTTGAACTGTTAGACTCTTTCGAGTGGTTAGGCGAAGGAATGATAGCAAAAATTTGTGTTCGAGGCTGTTGCGACTCCTTGCGGATCGATAACAATTCTTAAACAGTTCGAAAAGAGCGTTGGTACTTCGACAATCAACTCTGAATGACTGGTAAGTAGCTCGAAACTGATGGAACTCCGAAGAACTCAGAAAAGAACTTCTGTATTGCAATAAAGACGCGAGGATTCCTGACAGAGTCTGCAATATCGTCAGAGATCGACTGCTGACCGACTTAAAATAACAGTAGCTTATCGGATATATTCCAGTCGAGGAACAGACATAGTCTTGAATGAACAGCGTCATTTTCGTAGTCCATGGACGAAAAGTAGACTTTTCTACAAGTAAAAGTTGCCCCAACTCATGCTGCACCGTCTATCCGTAGTGGAAAAGTCTCTTACGTTTGAATCCTGAATGTTTTGATCCTCTTCTCTCCGTCGTACCACCGGAGTATCCTCTGCGGCAACAGTTTCATGGCATGCTTTCTTCGTACCGTATCTTGTTGGGTGATTCCTTCCAGTCCAGATCTCAATCTGCTTTACCTTCGGCTCGTCTGAAAGATATCAATTTCTCATTGTAGAAAATAAACATCATAGAGATGTAACTACAGCTGTTTTCATTCCTATCTTTCGAAATTTCATTTCCAATCGTGGGAAATTACTATAGTGATGAAACATTGCCTACTCTCGAATGATTATCGTCGGTATATTCTTTCCAAGTATTTGGCGAATTGATTTTCTGGCGTTGAAGCTTGGAATCCGAATCTACGACACAGCTCAAGTTGCACAGAGTTGCTATTTCTCTCTCATTCGTCAACAGTAAGACTTTTTCGAGTAGATAGACGAAGGAATAACGTCGAAAATTCGTATTCCAGGCTGTTACAACACTTTGCGGACGAATGAAAAATTTTATACATTTTCAAAAGAGCGTTGGTACGTCGACAGTTAGCTCAGAATGGATGGTAAGGAGCTCGAAACTGTTTGAACTCTCAGGAACTTTGGAAACAACTTCTGTATTGCAACACAGACGCGAGTAGTAATGATAAAAGTGACCGATATCAGAGATGGACTTCTGGCTCGATCAGGATACCAATGACTGTTCGATATAACAGTATATTCTCTTGGAATAGTTTGCAAATTGATTTTCTCGAGTCGAAACTCTAAATTTAAATCTACGACGTAGCTTACGTTACACAGAGCTGGTGCTCATTTCTTATTCTAGAATTGTTAGACTCTTTCGAGTGGTTAAGCGAAGGAATAATATCAAAAATTCGTATCCGAGGCTGTTGCAACTCCTTGCGGATCGATAACAATTTTTAAACAGTTTGAAAAGAGCATTGGTACTCCGACAATCAACTCTGAATGGCTGGTAAGGAGCTCGAAACTGTTGGAACTCCGAAGAACATCGAAAAGAACTTCTATATTGCAATAAAGACGCGAGGATTCCTGACAGAATTCTGCAATATCGTCAGAGATCGTCTGCTGACCGACTTAAGATAACAGTAGCTTATTGGATATATTCCATTTGAGGAACAGACATAGTCTTCAATGAACAGCGTCATTTCCGTAGTCCATGTGCGAAAAGTAGACTTTTATACGAGTAAAAGTTGCCCCAACTCATACTTCGTCCATACGTAGTGGAAAAGTCTCTTACGTTTGAATCCAGGATGTTTTGATCCTCTTCTTTCTGTCGTACAACCGGGGCATCCTATGCGCCAACAGTTTCCAGGCATGCTTTCTTCGTACCGTATCTTGTTGGGTGATTCCTTCGAGTCCAGATCTCAATCTGCTTTTCCTTCAGGTTGTCTGAAAGAAATCAATTTCTCATTGTAGAAAATAAAGATAATAGCTATGTGACTAGAGCTGGTTTCATCCCTATCTTTTGAAATTTCGTTTCCAAGCGTGGAAAAGTACTATAGTAATGTAACATTGCCTACTCTCGAATAATTATCGTCGGTATATTCTTCACAAGTATTTTGCGAATTGATTCTCACGCGTTGAAACTTGGAATTCGAATCTACGACACAGCTCAAGTTGCACAGAGTTGCTATTTCTCTCTCATTCGTCAATAGTAAGACTTTTCGAGTGGATAGACGAAGGAATGACGTCGAAAATTCGTATTCCAGGCTGTAACAACACTTTGCGGACGAATGAAAAATTTTATACATTTTCAAAAGAGCGTTGGTAAGTCGACAGTTAGCTCAGAATGGATGGTAAGGAGCTCGGAACTGTTTGAACTCTCAGGAACTTTGGAAACAACTTCTGTATTGCAATACAGACGCGAGTAGTAATGATAAAAGTGAGCGATATGGGAGATAGACTTCTGGCTCGATCAGGATACCCATGACTGTTCGATATAACAGTATGTTCTGTTGGAATAGTTTGCAAATTGATTTTCTTGAGTCGAAACTTTCAATTTAAATCTACGACGTAGCTTACGTTACACAGAGCTGGTGCTCATTTCTTATTCTTGAATTGTCAGACTCGTTCGAGTGGTTAAGCGAAGGAATGATATCAAAAATTCGTATCCGAGGCTGTTGCAACTCCTTGCGGATCGATAACAATTTTTAAACAGTTCGAAAAGAGCGTTGGTACTTCGACAATCAACTCTGAATGGCTGGTCAGTAGCTCGAAACTGTTGGAACTCCGAAGAACTTAGAAAAGAACTTCTGTATTGCAATAAAGACGCGAGGATTCCTGACAGAGTTCTGCAATATCGTCAGAGATCGACTGCTGACAGACTTAAAATAACAGTAGCTTATCGGATATATTCCAGGCGAGGAACAGACATAGTCTTGAATGAACAGCGTCATTTTCGTAGTCCATGGACGAAAAGTAGACTCTTATACAAGTAAAAGTTGCCCCAACTCATGCTGCACGGTCTATCCGTAGTGGAAAAGTCTCTTACGTTTGAATCCAGAATGTTTTGATCCTCTTCTTTCCGTCGTACCACCGGAGTATCCTCTGCGGCAACAGTTTCCTGGCATGCTTTCTTCGTACCGTATCTTGTTGGGTGATTCCTTCCAGTCCAGATCTCAATCTGCTTTACCTTCGGCTCGTCTGAAAGATATCAATTTCTCATTGTAGAAAATAAACATCATAGAGATGTAACTACAGCTGTTTTCATTCCTATCTTTCGAAATTTCATTTCCAATCGTGGGAAATTACTATAGTGATGAAACATTGCCTACTCTCGAATGATTATCGTCGGTATATTCTTTCCAAGTATTTGGCGAATTGATTTTCTGGCGTTGAAGCTTGGAATCCGAATCTACGACACAGCTCAAGTTGCACAGAGTTGCTATTTCTCTCTCATTCGTCAACAGTAAGACTTTTTCGAGTAGATAGACGAAGGAATAACGTCGAAAATTCGTATTCCAGGCTGTTACAACACTTTGCGGACGAATGAAAAATTTTATACATTTTCAAAAGAGCGTTGGTACGTCGACAGTTAGCTCAGAATGGATGGTAAGGAGCTCGAAACTGTTTGAACTCTCAGGAACTTTGGAAACAACTTCTGTATTGCAACACAGACGCGAGTAGTAATGATAAAAGTGACCGATATCAGAGATGGACTTCTGGCTCGAACAGAATACCAATGACTGTTCGATATAACAGTATATTCTTTTGGAATAGTTTGCAAATTGATTTTCTCGAGTCGAAACTCTAAATTTAAATCTACGACGTAGCTTACGTTACACAGAGCTGGTGCTCATTTCTTTATCTTGAACTGTTAGACTCTTTCGAGTGGTTAGGCGAAGGAATGATAGCAAAAATTTGTGTTCGAGGCTGTTGCGACTCCTTGCGGATCGATAACAATTCTTAAACAGTTCGAAAAGAGCGTTGGTACTTCGACAATCAACTCTGAATGGCTGGTAAGTAGCTCGAAACTGATGGAACTCCGAAGAACTTAGAAAAGAACTTCTGTATTGCAATAAAGACGCGAGGATTCCTGACAGAGTTCTGCAATATCGTCAGAGATCGACTGCTGACCGACTTAAAATAACAGTAGCTTATCGGATATATTCCAGTCGAAGAACAGACATAGTCTTGAATGAACAGCGTCATTTTCGTAGTCCATGGACGAAAAGTAGACTTTTATACAAGTAAAAGTTGCCCCAACTTATGCTGCACCGTCTATCCGTAGTGGAAAAGTCTCTTACGTTTGAATCCAGAATGTTTCGATCCTCTTCTTTCCGTCGTACCACCGGAGTATCCTCTGCGGCAACAGTTTCCTGGCATGCTTTCTTCGTACCGTATCTTGTTGGGTGATTCCTTCGAGTCCAGATCTCAATCTGCTTTTCCTTCAGGTTGTCTGAAAGAAATCAATTTCTCATTGTAGAAAATAAAGATATTAGCCATGTAACTCAAGCTGGTTTCATCCCTATCTTTTGAAATTTCGTTTCCAAGCGTGGAAAAGTACTATAGTAATGTAACATTGCCTACTCTCGAATAATTATCGTCGGTATATTCTTCACAAGTATTTTGCGAATTGATTCTCACGCGTTGAAACTTGGAATTCGAATCTACGACACAGCTCAAGTTGCACAGAGTTGCTATTTCTCTCTCATTCGTCAACAGTAAGACTTTTCGAGTGGATAGACGAAGGAATGACGTCGAAAATTCGTATTCCAGGCCGTAACAACACTTTGCGGACGAATGAACAATTTTATACATTTTCAAAAGAGCGTTGGCACGTCGACAGTTAGCTCAGAATGGATGGTAAGGAGCTCGAAACTGTTTGAACTCTCAGGAACTTTGGAAACAACTTCTGTATTGCAATACAGACGCGAGTAGTAATGATAAAAGTGACCGATATCAGAGATGGACTTCTGGCTCGAACAGGATACCCATGACTGTTCGATATAACAGTATGTTCTGTTGGAATAGTTTGCAAATTGATTTTCTTGAGTCGAAACTTTCAATTTAAATCTACGACGTAGCTTACGTTACACAGAGCTGGTGCTCATTTCTTATTCTTGAATTGTCAGACTCTTTCGAGTGGTTAAGCGAAGGAATAATATCAAAAATTCGTATCCGAGGCTGTTGCAACTCCTTGCGGATCGATAACAATTCTTAAACAGTTTGGAAAGAGCGTTGGTACTTCGACAATCAACTCTGAATGGCTGGTAAGTAGCTCGAAACTGTTGGAACTCCGAAGAACTTAGAAAAGAACTTCTGTATTGCAATAAAGACGCGAGGATTCCTGACAGAGTTCTGCAATATCGTCAGAGATCGACTGCTGACCGACTTAAAATAACAGTAGCTTATCGGATATATTCCAGTCGAGGAACAGACATAGTCTTGAATGAACAGCGTCATTTTCGTAGTCCATGGACGAAAAGTAGACTTTTATACAAGTAAAAGTTGCCCCAACTCATGTTCCGTCCATCCGTAGCGGAAAAGTCTCTCACGTTTGAATCCAGGATGTTTTGATCCTCTTCTTTCCGTCGTACAACCGGGGTATCCTATGCGCCAACAGTTTCCTGGCATGCTTTCTTCGTACCGTATTTCGTTGGGTGATTCCATCGAGTCCAGATCTCAATCTGCTTTTCCTTCAGGTTGTCTGAAAGAAATCAATTTCTCATTGTAGAAAATAAAGATAATAGCTATGTGACTAGAGCTGTTCTCATCCCTATCTTTCAAAATTTCATTTCCAAACGTGGGAAATTACTATAGTGATAAAACATTGCCTACTCTCGAATAATTATCGTCGGTATATTCTTCACAAGTATTTTGCGAATCGATTCTCACGCGTTGAAACTTGGAATTCGAATCTACGACACAGCTCAAGTTGCACAGAGTTGCTATTTCTCTCTCATTCGTCAACAGTAAGACTTTTTCGAGTAGATAGACGAAGGGATAACGTCGAAAATTCGTATTCCAGGCTGTTACAACACTTTGCGGACGAATGAACAATTTTATACATTTTCAAAAGAGCGTTGGCACGTCGACAGTTAGCTCAGAATGGATGGTGAGGAGCTCGAAACTGTTTGAACTCTCAGGAACTTTGGAAACAACTTCTGTATTGCAATACAGACGCGAGTAGTAATGATAAAAGTGACCGATATCAGAGATGGACTTCTGGCTCGAACAGAATACCAATGACTGTTCGATATAACAGTATATTCTTTTGGAATAGTTTGCAAATTGATTTTCTCGAGTCGAAACTCTAAATTTGAATCTACGACGTAGCTTACGTTACACAGAGCTGGTGCTCATTCCTTTATCTTGAACTGTTAGACTCTTTCGAGTGGTTAGGCAAAGGAATAATAGCAAAAATTTGTGTTCGAGGCTGTTGCAACTCCTTGCGGATCGATAACAATTCTTAAACAGTTCGAAAAGAGCGTTGGTACTTCGACAATCAACTCTGAATGGCTGGTAAGTAGCTCGAAACTGATGGAACTCCGAAGAACTTAGAAAAGAACTTCTGTATTGCAATAAAGACGCGAGGATTCCTGACAGAGTTCTGCAATATCGTCAGAGATCGACTGCTGACCGACTTAAAATAACAGTAGCTTATCGGATATATTCCAGTCGAGGAACAGACAGTCTTGAATGAACAGCGTCATTTTCGTAGTCCATGGACGAAAAGTAGACTTTTATACAAGTAAAAGTTGCCCCAACTCATGCTGCACCGTCTATCCGTAGTGGAAAAGTCTCTTACGTTTGAATCCAGAATGTTTCGATCCTCTCCTTTCCGTCGTACCACCGGAGTATCCTCTGCGGCAACAGTTTCCTGGCATGCTTTCTTCGTACCGTATCTTGTTGGGTGATTCCTTCGAGTCCAGATCTCAATCTGCTTTTCCTTCAGGTTGTCTGAAAGAAATCAATTTCTCATTGTAGAAAATAAAGATATTAGCCATGTAACTCAAGCTGGTTTCATCCCTATCTTTTGAAATTTCGTTTCCAAGCGTGGAAAAGTACTATAGTAATGTAACATTGCCTACTCTCGAATAATTATCGTCGGTATATTATTTTCAAGTATTTTGCGAATTGATTCTCACGCGTTGAAACTTGGAATTCGAATCTACGACACAGCTCAAGTTGCACAGAGTTGCTATTTCTCTCTCATTCGTCAATAGTAAGACTTTTCGAGTGGATAGACGAAGGAATGACGTCGAAAATTCGTATTCCAGGCTGTAACAACACTTTGCGGACGAATGAAAAATTTTATACATTTTCAAAAGAGCGTTGGTAAGTCGACAGTTAGCTCAGAATGGATGGTAAGGAGCTCGGAACTGTTTGAACTCTCAGGAACTTTGGAAACAACTTCTGTATTGCAATACAGACGCGAGTAGTAATGATAAAAGTGAGCGATATGGGAGATAGACTTCTGGCTCGATCAGGATACCCATGACTGTTCGATATAACAGTATGTTCTGTTGGAATAGTTTGCAAATTGATTTTCTTGAGTCGAAACTTTCAATTTAAATCTACGACGTAGCTTACGTTACACAGAGCTGGTGCTCATTTCTTATTCTTGAATTGTCAGACTCTTTCGAGTGGTTAAGCGAAGGAATGATATCAAAAATTCGTATCCGAGGCTGTTGCAACTCCTTGCGGATCGATAACAATTTTTAAACAGTTCGAAAAGAGCGTTGGTACTTCGACAATCAACTCTGAATGGCTGGTCAGTAGCTCGAAACTGTTGGAACTCCGAAGAACTTAGAAAAGAACTTCTGTATTGCAATAAAGACGCGAGGATTCCTGACAGAGTTCTGCAATATCGTCAGAGATCGACTGCTGACAGACTTAAAATAACAGTAGCTTATCGGATATATTCCAGGCGAGGAACAGACATAGTCTTGAATGAACAGCGTCATTTTCGTAGTCCATGGACGAAAAGTAGACTCTTATACAAGTAAAAGTTGCCCCAACTCATGCTGCACGGTCTATCCGTAGTGGAAAAGTCTCTTACGTTTGAATCCAGAATGTTTTGATCCTCTTCTTTCCGTCGTACCACCGGAGTATCCTCTGCGGCAACAGTTTCCTGGCATGCTTTCTTCGTACCGTATCTTGTTGGGTGATTCCTTCCAGTCCAGATCTCAATCTGCTTTACCTTCGGCTCGTCTGAAAGATATCAATTTCTCATTGTAGAAAATAAACATCATAGAGATGTAACTACAGCTGTTTTCATTCCTATCTTTCGAAATTTCATTTCCAATCGTGGGAAATTACTATAGTGATGAAACATTGCCTACTCTCGAATGATTATCGTCGGTATATTCTTTCCAAGTATTTGGCGAATTGATTTTCTGGCGTTGAAGCTTGGAATCCGAATCTACGACACAGCTCAAGTTGCACAGAGTTGCTATTTCTCTCTCATTCGTCAACAGTAAGACTTTTTCGAGTAGATAGACGAAGGAATAACGTCGAAAATTCGTATTCCAGGCTGTTACAACACTTTGCGGACGAATGAAAAATTTTATACATTTTCAAAAGAGCGTTGGTACGTCGACAGTTAGCTCAGAATGGATGGTAAGGAGCTCGAAACTGTTTGAACTCTCAGGAACTTTGGAAACAACTTCTGTATTGCAACACAGACGCGAGTAGTAATGATAAAAGTGACCGATATCAGAGATGGACTTCTGGCTCGAACAGAATACCAATGACTGTTCGATATAACAGTATATTCTTTTGGAATAGTTTGCAAATTGATTTTCTCGAGTCGAAACTCTAAATTTAAATCTACGACGTAGCTTACGTTACACAGAGCTGGTGCTCATTTCTTTATCTTGAACTGTTAGACTCTTTCGAGTGGTTAGGCGAAGGAATGATAGCAAAAATTTGTGTTCGAGGCTGTTGCGACTCCTTGCGGATCGATAACAATTCTTAAACAGTTCGAAAAGAGCGTTGGTACTTCGACAATCAACTCTGAATGACTGGTAAGTAGCTCGAAACTGATGGAACTCCGAAGAACTCAGAAAAGAACTTCTGTATTGCAATAAAGACGCGAGGATTCCTGACAGAGTCTGCAATATCGTCAGAGATCGACTGCTGACCGACTTAAAATAACAGTAGCTTATCGGATATATTCCAGTCGAGGAACAGACATAGTCTTCAATGAACAGCGTCATTTCCGTAGTCCATGTGCGAAAAGTAGACTTTTATACGAGTAAAAGTTGCCCCAACTCATACTTCGTCCATCCGTAGTGGAAAAGTCTCTTACGTTTGAATCCAGGATGTTTTGATCCTCTTCTTTCTGTCGTACAACCGGGGCATCCTATGCGCCAACAGTTTCCAGGCATGCTTTCTTCGTACCGTATCTTGTTGGGTGATTCCTTCGAGTCCAGATCTCAATCTGCTTTTCCTTCAGGTTGTCTGAAAGAAATCAATTTCTCATTGTAGAAAATAAAGATAATAGCTATGTGACTAGAGCTGTTCTCATCCCTATCTTTCAAAATTTCATTTCCAAGCGTGGAAAAGTACTATAGTGATAAAACATTGCCTACTCTCGAATAATTATCGTCGGTATATTATTTTCAAGTATTTTGCGAATTGATTCTCTCGCGTTGAAACTTGGAATTCGAATCTACGACGTAGCTTACGTTACACAGAGCCAGTACTTATTCCTTATTCTTGAACTCTTGGACTCTGTCGAGCGGTTAGGCAAACGAATGATATCGAAAATTCGTATTCGAGGCTGTTACGACTCTTTGCAGACCAATGAGAATTTTCATAGGTTTTGAAAAGAGCGTCGAATTGCCATTCATTCCCTTTCACCGCGTCGCTGCATCCACCGCCGCCGATGCAGAGTAGATAACCAAGCCTGGGTCTTTCTGCCGCCTTCTCCTCCTTTCCCAGGATCCTCGACGGATGTTCGTTCTCGCAGCTTCGTCGACAGCTTCCCGTGCGGCTCGGTCCGATGAATTTTTTTAGGCAGGATGGAGCGGAACGCGCATGAAACATAGAGAAAGGGACAAGCGTCAGAAGAATATACGAAAAAAATAATCGGTTACATTATTCATGTTTCTAATATCGTCGTGGACGACCGGAGATCTAGAAAATTAGATCCCGTCGTTATTCTCGAATAAGATTTTCGAAAGACGTCCGATATTCTTTCCCATTTCGCATCTCGATACGTTTCTAACTTCGGAATCGAACAGTTCGATCGAGATACTCTCTCGATACCGCAAAGATCATTTAGGCGGTAACGCGTATACTAAGCCAGTCGAATCCGAGTGTATAAGCAGGCCTGCGTGTCCCTTTTGGAAGTTCTTTCGTTAGAATCAATCTGAATTTAGAGCTTTGCAACTTTGTGCGATATCTCAAGTCTTGAAGAAGAAAAATGAAGAATAAAAAATAAAAGATAAAAAAAGAAAACACCAACGGGCGTGCGAGAAAGTTTCTTTCCTAACCCCGGCGTACCCGCGCAGAAAAAAAAGCTACTTGTGAGAATGAACCGGGCCGCGGCGACCGGGACGCTACGGAGAACATGGATCGATCCCCGACTCGAGTTGTCAGCCACGGCTGTGTTTTCACCGATCGCACCCGAAGTACAGGGCTTGACAGTCTAGTGTGATGGAACAAAGCGAGGACAGCCGCTGAATCGGACTAACCCGAGACAGCGGCGACCCTCACCGCCGTCCTCTTCTCCGAAGCGCCGTCGATCGATGGAGAAAAGAAAAAAGATTCGCTGCAAATTGTACGCTACAGGCCAGACCGCGAAACCGTGGAACGATGAAAGAACCAAAAAAGAAAGCTGACGAGCTTTCTCTGTGGTATCTCCCAGCGTGCCAACACGCCGCCGCAAGCCTCCGTTAAATCCTTATGACTTATGACTCTTTCTTTTAGTACGAAATCACATAGGCACAAATCGTCCCCTATCTTCCAGAGCCTAGACAACTGGCGATCACTCGGGGTCTACCATGTACGAATAATAACAAATATGTAACGTGTGCAATTCCAAGATATTTCTGGAATTGAAATTATCGAAACACGAGAGGTAGAATTGACGTTTTATTAAAGAAATTGTTACAATGGATTCGTTCGCACGAATTTGGCGAAACTGAGTGGCGGTAGACCCCGGTGTACATTAACAGAGAGCTTACAGCGGTTCTGTCTCAGGTCGGTCGACCTGAGGCGCAAAATATTGTCAGCGAACCCGAGTCTACTAACGTGCGTTCGGGTACGTTGCGTCGAAACTAATCTATGATAGAGGGAATAACGCCTACCGGACGGCGCGTGTCGTATCACTTTCCCAATAATATATATAGCATTCCTATGTCGTTGAGAAGAAATTGAAAAAAATAAAAAATAAAAGAAATTAAAACCAATCGAGACAAGCTTGCACCTGCTTATACACGCGACACGCGGTTGACGCGCGTGGGACAAAATTCAACGAGTTATCTCCGCGAACGCGAACAAATATTTCGAAAGTTATTTCGAAAGATGAGAAAAATTGAAACCGAAGATCGACTGGACTGGCAACGGTCTTTGCAGATAATTAACTCGGACGGGGCCGGAAAAGGTAAAAAAAAAAACAAAACGAAAATGCCGATATACGAAATTGAAATGATTATCAAACGTCTACGTAATATAATGCGTGGAATTACAATGTGCGGTGAGATTTTCAAAGAGGTTATGTACTCACGCGTCAGTTCCGCACGGCACGTCTGGACTCGCAGCGGCGATGATTCCTAACGTACATCGTTGTAGGCTGAAAAACAATAAGATACAACGTTAATGAGAAAGGAGCCGCCGACTTCTCGATTCAAACGCGTGATAATAAAATGAGACTCGTGAAAAAAAAAAAAAGAAAAACAAACCGTCACTCTGGCTATTCTTTGACTATAAGATCGCGACTTGGCCCGGAAAAACGACGGTTCCACAACTCAAAAATACCGGTCACTGTACACATACCAGAATTCGACTCGTCTTCTGTGATAAAGTAATTGTTTCGTCAACGAAGATTCGTTCAATATATCGGATTATTGGAATGAAATGTTACAGCGTCTTCGACTGGCGGCCATCTTTGGCTACGCTACACTGCGTCGGTCGAATACGATATGCTATATTTTTGTTGTCAGACTAAGTTTCAAACACGATAATACGCAAATCAACTATTTTACGATACTGTTGATTCTAATCGAGTATTATATCATAATTTATTCGAAAGATACACAATTGTTGGCTACTCACAAGTAAAAATAACAATTCAGGTCAAACTGCCGGAACGGTTGAAAAACTTCGTTATCTCTGAGTCATCTCTGAAAAATTCGAACTGGCACGCAACTTCACGGCGAACGAAATTAAACCGTCGACTTCACTTGGATAATTATTTATGATCGTTGAATCGCAAGATCACAATTTCTTACCTCGGCAAAGACGCGTACGTCAAATTATAACACCATACCTAAACTATGAGACGTCGGGACGTCGAGTGGCGTCGATTGGCGTCGCCAAGGTCACATATTCAAATTGAGATCGAGACTGAAGTATCGAAAATGTCGAAAATCGAACGGCGCTATCGATATACGAAACGCAAACTGCGCATGCGCCTGAACATATGATTGAAAACTACGTCACGCGACTCAAGGTCGACTCAAGGGCGACGACTCAGGGGCGTGGTCATAAAATTACGTCCCCGGGTGATTTATCTCAGAGGGAGGTTTAGAAATAGTTTCTCGATCGAAAAAATTCCAAAATTTGGCTGTAATTTAGAATGAACCGATTCGAAAGAGGTTCGGTGTTTTTTTTTTTTTTTTTCTCGTTCGTTACGTCGCTCGTCAAATACCGTAAATTCTTTAATTCTCTGTGTAATAATCGTCTGCGAGACGAATCACGTTCCGAATCTAAAGGATGAAAGACTTTTCGTAAAAACTTTCAAAATTGACCAATTTACCATTCCGAATTCTTAGGGGGCGATTAATTTCTATTGTTTGGGAGCTATCGTGTCTAATGCTTCAAAATTTCCCAATAATTTTCAACGAGAGAATTGAAAAATCAAATGGACTCTGCCAAAAATTTTAGAGGGGCAAATTTTTGATTTTCTCAATCGTCAAGAATTTATAAATATTTCTTCATCGAATAACATATTCGATATTATGTGATTTCTCGATAATTGTGCGTAAAAGAGTTGAAAAATTGATTATACCGTTTAAAAAATGCTGAATTTTCCGATTCTTCGGTCCACGAAAAGATGCTGTCGATTAATGATTACATTCGAAATGCTTCCAGATTTCTCACAAAAATGGTCAGGGATTAGGTCAATGATGTCTGTCGGACATCTATGTTGCATCTTAAATTACCATTATTTTTCTTCGTCGTTCCAACTTTCTCGTCGTACAACATTTACATTTCACAATACAAATATAGGTAATGATAACATCTCTCGCGATTGATTGAAATTCAGTAATCACGTCTGTTTAAGATTCGACGAGCCTTCAGCTGAGAGTTGGGGCCGTAATATTCCGAACTGACGATATATGAGCGAAGCGTTTTCAAATATTCGGCTAAGGAAATCAATTTCTCATTGTAGGAAATAGAGATAATAGCGATGTAACTAAAGCTGTTCTCATCCATATCTTTCAAAATTTGATTCCCAAGCTCGGAAAAGTGCTATGGTAATAGAGCATTGCCTACTCTCGAATAATTATCGTCGGTATATTCTTTCCAAGTATTTTGCGAATTGATTTTCTCGCGTTGAAACTTGGAAATCGAATCTACGACACAGCTCAAGTTACACAGAGTTGGTATTTCTCTCTCATTCGTCAACAGTAAGACTTTTTCGAGTAGATGGACAAAGGGATAACGTCGAACATTCGTATTCCAGGCTGTTACAACACTTTGCGGACGAATGAAAAATTTTATACATTTTCAAAAGAGCGTTGGTAAGTCGACAGTTAGCTCAGAATGGATGGTAAGGAGCTCGGAACTGTTTGAACTCTCAGGAACTTTGGAAACAACTTCTGTATTGCAATACAGACGCGAGTAGTAATGATAAAAGTGAGCGATATGGGAGATAGACTTCTGGCTCGATCAGGATACCCATGACTGTTCGATATAACAGTATGTTCTGTTGGAATAGTTTGCAAATTGATTTTCTTGAGTCGAAACTTTCAATTTAAATCTACGACGTAGCTTACGTTACACAGAGCTGGTGCTCATTTCTTATTCTTGAATTGTCAGACTCGTTCGAGTGGTTAAGCGAAGGAATGATATCAAAAATTCGTATCCGAGGCTGTTGCAACTCCTTGCGGATCGATAACAATTTTTAAACAGTTCGAAAAGAGCGTTGGTACTTCGACAATCAACTCTGAATGGCTGGTCAGTAGCTCGAAACTGTTGGAACTCCGAAGAACTTAGAAAAGAACTTCTGTATTGCAATAAAGACGCGAGGATTCCTGACAGAGTTCTGCAATATCGTCAGAGATCGACTGCTGACAGACTTAAAATAACAGTAGCTTATCGGATATATTCCAGGCGAGGAACAGACATAGTCTTGAATGAACAGCGTCATTTTCGTAGTCCATGGACGAAAAGTAGACTCTTATACAAGTAAAAGTTGCCCCAACTCATGCTGCACGGTCTATCCGTAGTGGAAAAGTCTCTTACGTTTGAATCCAGAATGTTTTGATCCTCTTCTTTCCGTCGTACCACCGGAGTATCCTCTGCGGCAACAGTTTCCTGGCATGCTTTCTTCGTACCGTATCTTGTTGGGTGATTCCTTCCAGTCCAGATCTCAATCTGCTTTACCTTCGGCTCGTCTGAAAGATATCAATTTCTCATTGTAGAAAATAAACATCATAGAGATGTAACTACAGCTGTTTTCATTCCTATCTTTCGAAATTTCATTTCCAATCGTGGGAAATTACTATAGTGATGAAACATTGCCTACTCTCGAATGATTATCGTCGGTATATTCTTTCCAAGTATTTGGCGAATTGATTTTCTGGCGTTGAAGCTTGGAATCCGAATCTACGACACAGCTCAAGTTGCACAGAGTTGCTATTTCTCTCTCATTCGTCAACAGTAAGACTTTTTCGAGTAGATAGACGAAGGAATAACGTCGAAAATTCGTATTCCAGGCTGTTACAACACTTTGCGGACGAATGAAAAATTTTATACATTTTCAAAAGAGCGTTGGTACGTCGACAGTTAGCTCAGAATGGATGGTAAGGAGCTCGAAACTGTTTGAACTCTCAGGAACTTTGGAAACAACTTCTGTATTGCAACACAGACGCGAGTAGTAATGATAAAAGTGACCGATATCAGAGATGGACTTCTGGCTCGAACAGAATACCAATGACTGTTCGATATAACAGTATATTCTTTTGGAATAGTTTGCAAATTGATTTTCTCGAGTCGAAACTCTAAATTTAAATCTACGACGTAGCTTACGTTACACAGAGCTGGTGCTCATTTCTTTATCTTGAACTGTTAGACTCTTTCGAGTGGTTAGGCGAAGGAATGATAGCAAAAATTTGTGTTCGAGGCTGTTGCGACTCCTTGCGGATCGATAACAATTCTTAAACAGTTCGAAAAGAGCGTTGGTACTTCGACAATCAACTCTGAATGACTGGTAAGTAGCTCGAAACTGATGGAACTCCGAAGAACTCAGAAAAGAACTTCTGTATTGCAATAAAGACGCGAGGATTCCTGACAGAGTCTGCAATATCGTCAGAGATCGACTGCTGACCGACTTAAAATAACAGTAGCTTATCGGATATATTCCAGTCGAGGAACAGACATAGTCTTGAATGAACAGCGTCATTTTCGTAGTCCATGGACGAAAAGTAGACTTTTCTACAAGTAAAAGTTGCCCCAACTCATGCTGCACCGTCTATCCGTAGTGGAAAAGTCTCTTACGTTTGAATCCTGAATGTTTTGATCCTCTTCTCTCCGTCGTACCACCGGAGTATCCTCTGCGGCAACAGTTTCATGGCATGCTTTCTTCGTACCGTATCTTGTTGGGTGATTCCTTCCAGTCCAGATCTCAATCTGCTTTACCTTCGGCTCGTCTGAAAGATATCAATTTCTCATTGTAGAAAATAAACATCATAGAGATGTAACTACAGCTGTTTTCATTCCTATCTTTCGAAATTTCATTTCCAATCGTGGGAAATTACTATAGTGATGAAACATTGCCTACTCTCGAATGATTATCGTCGGTATATTCTTTCCAAGTATTTGGCGAATTGATTTTCTGGCGTTGAAGCTTGGAATCCGAATCTACGACACAGCTCAAGTTGCACAGAGTTGCTATTTCTCTCTCATTCGTCAACAGTAAGACTTTTTCGAGTAGATAGACGAAGGAATAACGTCGAAAATTCGTATTCCAGGCTGTTACAACACTTTGCGGACGAATGAAAAATTTTATACATTTTCAAAAGAGCGTTGGTACGTCGACAGTTAGCTCAGAATGGATGGTAAGGAGCTCGAAACTGTTTGAACTCTCAGGAACTTTGGAAACAACTTCTGTATTGCAACACAGACGCGAGTAGTAATGATAAAAGTGACCGATATCAGAGATGGACTTCTGGCTCGATCAGGATACCAATGACTGTTCGATATAACAGTATATTCTCTTGGAATAGTTTGCAAATTGATTTTCTCGAGTCGAAACTCTAAATTTAAATCTACGACGTAGCTTACGTTACACAGAGCTGGTGCTCATTTCTTATTCTAGAATTGTTAGACTCTTTCGAGTGGTTAAGCGAAGGAATAATATCAAAAATTCGTATCCGAGGCTGTTGCAACTCCTTGCGGATCGATAACAATTTTTAAACAGTTTGAAAAGAGCATTGGTACTCCGACAATCAACTCTGAATGGCTGGTAAGGAGCTCGAAACTGTTGGAACTCCGAAGAACATCGAAAAGAACTTCTATATTGCAATAAAGACGCGAGGATTCCTGACAGAATTCTGCAATATCGTCAGAGATCGTCTGCTGACCGACTTAAGATAACAGTAGCTTATTGGATATATTCCATTTGAGGAACAGACATAGTCTTCAATGAACAGCGTCATTTCCGTAGTCCATGTGCGAAAAGTAGACTTTTATACGAGTAAAAGTTGCCCCAACTCATACTTCGTCCATACGTAGTGGAAAAGTCTCTTACGTTTGAATCCAGGATGTTTTGATCCTCTTCTTTCTGTCGTACAACCGGGGCATCCTATGCGCCAACAGTTTCCAGGCATGCTTTCTTCGTACCGTATCTTGTTGGGTGATTCCTTCGAGTCCAGATCTCAATCTGCTTTTCCTTCAGGTTGTCTGAAAGAAATCAATTTCTCATTGTAGAAAATAAAGATAATAGCTATGTGACTAGAGCTGGTTTCATCCCTATCTTTTGAAATTTCGTTTCCAAGCGTGGAAAAGTACTATAGTAATGTAACATTGCCTACTCTCGAATAATTATCGTCGGTATATTCTTCACAAGTATTTTGCGAATTGATTCTCACGCGTTGAAACTTGGAATTCGAATCTACGACACAGCTCAAGTTGCACAGAGTTGCTATTTCTCTCTCATTCGTCAATAGTAAGACTTTTCGAGTGGATAGACGAAGGAATGACGTCGAAAATTCGTATTCCAGGCTGTAACAACACTTTGCGGACGAATGAAAAATTTTATACATTTTCAAAAGAGCGTTGGTAAGTCGACAGTTAGCTCAGAATGGATGGTAAGGAGCTCGGAACTGTTTGAACTCTCAGGAACTTTGGAAACAACTTCTGTATTGCAATACAGACGCGAGTAGTAATGATAAAAGTGAGCGATATGGGAGATAGACTTCTGGCTCGATCAGGATACCCATGACTGTTCGATATAACAGTATGTTCTGTTGGAATAGTTTGCAAATTGATTTTCTTGAGTCGAAACTTTCAATTTAAATCTACGACGTAGCTTACGTTACACAGAGCTGGTGCTCATTTCTTATTCTTGAATTGTCAGACTCGTTCGAGTGGTTAAGCGAAGGAATGATATCAAAAATTCGTATCCGAGGCTGTTGCAACTCCTTGCGGATCGATAACAATTTTTAAACAGTTCGAAAAGAGCGTTGGTACTTCGACAATCAACTCTGAATGGCTGGTCAGTAGCTCGAAACTGTTGGAACTCCGAAGAACTTAGAAAAGAACTTCTGTATTGCAATAAAGACGCGAGGATTCCTGACAGAGTTCTGCAATATCGTCAGAGATCGACTGCTGACAGACTTAAAATAACAGTAGCTTATCGGATATATTCCAGGCGAGGAACAGACATAGTCTTGAATGAACAGCGTCATTTTCGTAGTCCATGGACGAAAAGTAGACTCTTATACAAGTAAAAGTTGCCCCAACTCATGCTGCACGGTCTATCCGTAGTGGAAAAGTCTCTTACGTTTGAATCCAGAATGTTTTGATCCTCTTCTTTCCGTCGTACCACCGGAGTATCCTCTGCGGCAACAGTTTCCTGGCATGCTTTCTTCGTACCGTATCTTGTTGGGTGATTCCTTCCAGTCCAGATCTCAATCTGCTTTACCTTCGGCTCGTCTGAAAGATATCAATTTCTCATTGTAGAAAATAAACATCATAGAGATGTAACTACAGCTGTTTTCATTCCTATCTTTCGAAATTTCATTTCCAATCGTGGGAAATTACTATAGTGATGAAACATTGCCTACTCTCGAATGATTATCGTCGGTATATTCTTTCCAAGTATTTGGCGAATTGATTTTCTGGCGTTGAAGCTTGGAATCCGAATCTACGACACAGCTCAAGTTGCACAGAGTTGCTATTTCTCTCTCATTCGTCAACAGTAAGACTTTTTCGAGTAGATAGACGAAGGAATAACGTCGAAAATTCGTATTCCAGGCTGTTACAACACTTTGCGGACGAATGAAAAATTTTATACATTTTCAAAAGAGCGTTGGTACGTCGACAGTTAGCTCAGAATGGATGGTAAGGAGCTCGAAACTGTTTGAACTCTCAGGAACTTTGGAAACAACTTCTGTATTGCAACACAGACGCGAGTAGTAATGATAAAAGTGACCGATATCAGAGATGGACTTCTGGCTCGAACAGAATACCAATGACTGTTCGATATAACAGTATATTCTTTTGGAATAGTTTGCAAATTGATTTTCTCGAGTCGAAACTCTAAATTTAAATCTACGACGTAGCTTACGTTACACAGAGCTGGTGCTCATTTCTTTATCTTGAACTGTTAGACTCTTTCGAGTGGTTAGGCGAAGGAATGATAGCAAAAATTTGTGTTCGAGGCTGTTGCGACTCCTTGCGGATCGATAACAATTCTTAAACAGTTCGAAAAGAGCGTTGGTACTTCGACAATCAACTCTGAATGGCTGGTAAGTAGCTCGAAACTGATGGAACTCCGAAGAACTTAGAAAAGAACTTCTGTATTGCAATAAAGACGCGAGGATTCCTGACAGAGTTCTGCAATATCGTCAGAGATCGACTGCTGACCGACTTAAAATAACAGTAGCTTATCGGATATATTCCAGTCGAAGAACAGACATAGTCTTGAATGAACAGCGTCATTTTCGTAGTCCATGGACGAAAAGTAGACTTTTATACAAGTAAAAGTTGCCCCAACTTATGCTGCACCGTCTATCCGTAGTGGAAAAGTCTCTTACGTTTGAATCCAGAATGTTTCGATCCTCTTCTTTCCGTCGTACCACCGGAGTATCCTCTGCGGCAACAGTTTCCTGGCATGCTTTCTTCGTACCGTATCTTGTTGGGTGATTCCTTCGAGTCCAGATCTCAATCTGCTTTTCCTTCAGGTTGTCTGAAAGAAATCAATTTCTCATTGTAGAAAATAAAGATATTAGCCATGTAACTCAAGCTGGTTTCATCCCTATCTTTTGAAATTTCGTTTCCAAGCGTGGAAAAGTACTATAGTAATGTAACATTGCCTACTCTCGAATAATTATCGTCGGTATATTCTTCACAAGTATTTTGCGAATTGATTCTCACGCGTTGAAACTTGGAATTCGAATCTACGACACAGCTCAAGTTGCACAGAGTTGCTATTTCTCTCTCATTCGTCAACAGTAAGACTTTTCGAGTGGATAGACGAAGGAATGACGTCGAAAATTCGTATTCCAGGCCGTAACAACACTTTGCGGACGAATGAACAATTTTATACATTTTCAAAAGAGCGTTGGCACGTCGACAGTTAGCTCAGAATGGATGGTAAGGAGCTCGAAACTGTTTGAACTCTCAGGAACTTTGGAAACAACTTCTGTATTGCAATACAGACGCGAGTAGTAATGATAAAAGTGACCGATATCAGAGATGGACTTCTGGCTCGAACAGGATACCCATGACTGTTCGATATAACAGTATGTTCTGTTGGAATAGTTTGCAAATTGATTTTCTTGAGTCGAAACTTTCAATTTAAATCTACGACGTAGCTTACGTTACACAGAGCTGGTGCTCATTTCTTATTCTTGAATTGTCAGACTCTTTCGAGTGGTTAAGCGAAGGAATAATATCAAAAATTCGTATCCGAGGCTGTTGCAACTCCTTGCGGATCGATAACAATTCTTAAACAGTTTGGAAAGAGCGTTGGTACTTCGACAATCAACTCTGAATGGCTGGTAAGTAGCTCGAAACTGTTGGAACTCCGAAGAACTTAGAAAAGAACTTCTGTATTGCAATAAAGACGCGAGGATTCCTGACAGAGTTCTGCAATATCGTCAGAGATCGACTGCTGACCGACTTAAAATAACAGTAGCTTATCGGATATATTCCAGTCGAGGAACAGACATAGTCTTGAATGAACAGCGTCATTTTCGTAGTCCATGGACGAAAAGTAGACTTTTATACAAGTAAAAGTTGCCCCAACTCATGTTCCGTCCATCCGTAGCGGAAAAGTCTCTCACGTTTGAATCCAGGATGTTTTGATCCTCTTCTTTCCGTCGTACAACCGGGGTATCCTATGCGCCAACAGTTTCCTGGCATGCTTTCTTCGTACCGTATTTCGTTGGGTGATTCCATCGAGTCCAGATCTCAATCTGCTTTTCCTTCAGGTTGTCTGAAAGAAATCAATTTCTCATTGTAGAAAATAAAGATAATAGCTATGTGACTAGAGCTGTTCTCATCCCTATCTTTCAAAATTTCATTTCCAAACGTGGGAAATTACTATAGTGATAAAACATTGCCTACTCTCGAATAATTATCGTCGGTATATTCTTCACAAGTATTTTGCGAATCGATTCTCACGCGTTGAAACTTGGAATTCGAATCTACGACACAGCTCAAGTTGCACAGAGTTGCTATTTCTCTCTCATTCGTCAACAGTAAGACTTTTTCGAGTAGATAGACGAAGGGATAACGTCGAAAATTCGTATTCCAGGCTGTTACAACACTTTGCGGACGAATGAACAATTTTATACATTTTCAAAAGAGCGTTGGCACGTCGACAGTTAGCTCAGAATGGATGGTGAGGAGCTCGAAACTGTTTGAACTCTCAGGAACTTTGGAAACAACTTCTGTATTGCAATACAGACGCGAGTAGTAATGATAAAAGTGACCGATATCAGAGATGGACTTCTGGCTCGAACAGAATACCAATGACTGTTCGATATAACAGTATATTCTTTTGGAATAGTTTGCAAATTGATTTTCTCGAGTCGAAACTCTAAATTTGAATCTACGACGTAGCTTACGTTACACAGAGCTGGTGCTCATTCCTTTATCTTGAACTGTTAGACTCTTTCGAGTGGTTAGGCAAAGGAATAATAGCAAAAATTTGTGTTCGAGGCTGTTGCAACTCCTTGCGGATCGATAACAATTCTTAAACAGTTCGAAAAGAGCGTTGGTACTTCGACAATCAACTCTGAATGGCTGGTAAGTAGCTCGAAACTGATGGAACTCCGAAGAACTTAGAAAAGAACTTCTGTATTGCAATAAAGACGCGAGGATTCCTGACAGAGTTCTGCAATATCGTCAGAGATCGACTGCTGACCGACTTAAAATAACAGTAGCTTATCGGATATATTCCAGTCGAGGAACAGACAGTCTTGAATGAACAGCGTCATTTTCGTAGTCCATGGACGAAAAGTAGACTTTTATACAAGTAAAAGTTGCCCCAACTCATGCTGCACCGTCTATCCGTAGTGGAAAAGTCTCTTACGTTTGAATCCAGAATGTTTCGATCCTCTCCTTTCCGTCGTACCACCGGAGTATCCTCTGCGGCAACAGTTTCCTGGCATGCTTTCTTCGTACCGTATCTTGTTGGGTGATTCCTTCGAGTCCAGATCTCAATCTGCTTTTCCTTCAGGTTGTCTGAAAGAAATCAATTTCTCATTGTAGAAAATAAAGATATTAGCCATGTAACTCAAGCTGGTTTCATCCCTATCTTTTGAAATTTCGTTTCCAAGCGTGGAAAAGTACTATAGTAATGTAACATTGCCTACTCTCGAATAATTATCGTCGGTATATTCTTCACAAGTATTTTGCGAATTGATTCTCACGCGTTGAAACTTGGAATTCGAATCTACGACACAGCTCAAGTTGCACAGAGTTGCTATTTCTCTCTCATTCGTCAACAGTAAGACTTTTCGAGTGGATAGACGAAGGAATGACGTCGAAAATTCGTATTCCAGGCCGTAACAACACTTTGCGGACGAATGAACAATTTTATACATTTTCAAAAGAGCGTTGGCACGTCGACAGTTAGCTCAGAATGGATGGTAAGGAGCTCGAAACTGTTTGAACTCTCAGGAACTTTGGAAACAACTTCTGTATTGCAATACAGACGCGAGTAGTAATGATAAAAGTGACCGATATCAGAGATGGACTTCTGGCTCGAACAGGATACCCATGACTGTTCGATATAACAGTATGTTCTGTTGGAATAGTTTGCAAATTGATTTTCTTGAGTCGAAACTTTCAATTTAAATCTACGACGTAGCTTACGTTACACAGAGCTGGTGCTCATTTCTTATTCTTGAATTGTCAGACTCTTTCGAGTGGTTAAGCGAAGGAATAATATCAAAAATTCGTATCCGAGGCTGTTGCAACTCCTTGCGGATCGATAACAATTCTTAAACAGTTTGGAAAGAGCGTTGGTACTTCGACAATCAACTCTGAATGGCTGGTAAGTAGCTCGAAACTGTTGGAACTCCGAAGAACTTAGAAAAGAACTTCTGTATTGCAATAAAGACGCGAGGATTCCTGACAGAGTTCTGCAATATCGTCAGAGATCGACTGCTGACCGACTTAAAATAACAGTAGCTTATCGGATATATTCCAGTCGAGGAACAGACATAGTCTTGAATGAACAGCGTCATTTTCGTAGTCCATGGACGAAAAGTAGACTTTTATACAAGTAAAAGTTGCCCCAACTCATGTTCCGTCCATCCGTAGCGGAAAAGTCTCTTACGTTTGAATCCAGGATGTTTTGATCCTCTTCTTTCCGTCGTACAACCGGGGTATCCTATGCGCCAACAGTTTCCTGGCATGCTTTCTTCGTACCGTATTTCGTTGGGTGATTCCATCGAGTCCAGATCTCAATCTGCTTTTCCTTCAGGTTGTCTGAAAGAAATCATTTTCTCATTGTAGAAAATAAAGATAATAGCTATGTGACTAGAGCTGTTCTCATCCCTATCTTTCAAAATTTCATTTCCAAACGTGGGAAATTACTATAGTGATAAAACATTGCCTACTCTCGAATAATTATCGTCGGTATATTCTTCACAAGTATTTTGCGAATCGATTCTCACGCGTTGAAACTTGGAATTCGAATCTACGACACAGCTCAAGTTGCACAGAGTTGCTATTTCTCTCTCATTCGTCAACAGTAAGACTTTTTCGAGTAGATAGACGAAGGGATAACGTCGAAAATTCGTATTCCAGGCTGTTACAACACTTTGCGGACGAATGAACAATTTTATACATTTTCAAAAGAGCGTTGGCACGTCGACAGTTAGCTCAGAATGGATGGTGAGGAGCTCGAAACTGTTTGAACTCTCAGGAACTTTGGAAACAACTTCTGTATTGCAATACAGACGCGAGTAGTAATGATAAAAGTGACCGATATCAGAGATGGACTTCTGGCTCGAACAGAATACCAATGACTGTTCGATATAACAGTATATTCTTTTGGAATAGTTTGCAAATTGATTTTCTCGAGTCGAAACTCTAAATTTGAATCTACGACGTAGCTTACGTTACACAGAGCTGGTGCTCATTCCTTTATCTTGAACTGTTAGACTCTTTCGAGTGGTTAGGCAAAGGAATAATAGCAAAAATTTGTGTTCGAGGCTGTTGCAACTCCTTGCGGATCGATAACAATTCTTAAACAGTTCGAAAAGAGCGTTGGTACTTCGACAATCAACTCTGAATGGCTGGTAAGTAGCTCGAAACTGATGGAACTCCGAAGAACTTAGAAAAGAACTTCTGTATTGCAATAAAGACGCGAGGATTCCTGACAGAGTTCTGCAATATCGTCAGAGATCGACTGCTGACCGACTTAAAATAACAGTAGCTTATCGGATATATTCCAGTCGAGGAACAGACAGTCTTGAATGAACAGCGTCATTTTCGTAGTCCATGGACGAAAAGTAGACTTTTATACAAGTAAAAGTTGCCCCAACTCATGCTGCACCGTCTATCCGTAGTGGAAAAGTCTCTTACGTTTGAATCCAGAATGTTTCGATCCTCTCCTTTCCGTCGTACCACCGGAGTATCCTCTGCGGCAACAGTTTCCTGGCATGCTTTCTTCGTACCGTATCTTGTTGGGTGATTCCTTCGAGTCCAGATCTCAATCTGCTTTTCCTTCAGGTTGTCTGAAAGAAATCAATTTCTCATTGTAGAAAATAAAGATATTAGCCATGTAACTCAAGCTGGTTTCATCCCTATCTTTTGAAATTTCGTTTCCAAGCGTGGAAAAGTACTATAGTAATGTAACATTGCCTACTCTCGAATAATTATCGTCGGTATATTCTTCACAAGTATTTTGCGAATTGATTCTCACGCGTTGAAACTTGGAATTCGAATCTACGACACAGCTCAAGTTGCACAGAGTTGCTATTTCTCTCTCATTCGTCAACAGTAAGACTTTTCGAGTGGATAGACGAAGGAATGACGTCGAAAATTCGTATTCCAGGCCGTAACAACACTTTGCGGACGAATGAACAATTTTATACATTTTCAAAAGAGCGTTGGCACGTCGACAGTTAGCTCAGAATGGATGGTAAGGAGCTCGAAACTGTTTGAACTCTCAGGAACTTTGGAAACAACTTCTGTATTGCAATACAGACGCGAGTAGTAATGATAAAAGTGACCGATATCAGAGATGGACTTCTGGCTCGAACAGGATACCCATGACTGTTCGATATAACAGTATGTTCTGTTGGAATAGTTTGCAAATTGATTTTCTTGAGTCGAAACTTTCAATTTAAATCTACGACGTAGCTTACGTTACACAGAGCTGGTGCTCATTTCTTATTCTTGAATTGTCAGACTCTTTCGAGTGGTTAAGCGAAGGAATAATATCAAAAATTCGTATCCGAGGCTGTTGCAACTCCTTGCGGATCGATAACAATTCTTAAACAGTTTGGAAAGAGCGTTGGTACTTCGACAATCAACTCTGAATGGCTGGTAAGTAGCTCGAAACTGTTGGAACTCCGAAGAACTTAGAAAAGAACTTCTGTATTGCAATAAAGACGCGAGGATTCCTGACAGAGTTCTGCAATATCGTCAGAGATCGACTGCTGACCGACTTAAAATAACAGTAGCTTATCGGATATATTCCAGTCGAGGAACAGACATAGTCTTGAATGAACAGCGTCATTTTCGTAGTCCATGGACGAAAAGTAGACTTTTATACAAGTAAAAGTTGCCCCAACTCATGTTCCGTCCATCCGTAGCGGAAAAGTCTCTTACGTTTGAATCCAGGATGTTTTGATCCTCTTCTTTCCGTCGTACAACCGGGGTATCCTATGCGCCAACAGTTTCCTGGCATGCTTTCTTCGTACCGTATTTCGTTGGGTGATTCCATCGAGTCCAGATCTCAATCTGCTTTTCCTTCAGGTTGTCTGAAAGAAATCATTTTCTCATTGTAGAAAATAAAGATAATAGCTATGTGACTAGAGCTGTTCTCATCCCTATCTTTCAAAATTTCATTTCCAAACGTGGGAAATTACTATAGTGATAAAACATTGCCTACTCTCGAATAATTATCGTCGGTATATTCTTCACAAGTATTTTGCGAATCGATTCTCACGCGTTGAAACTTGGAATTCGAATCTACGACACAGCTCAAGTTGCACAGAGTTGCTATTTCTCTCTCATTCGTCAACAGTAAGACTTTTTCGAGTAGATAGACGAAGGGATAACGTCGAAAATTCGTATTCCAGGCTGTTACAACACTTTGCGGACGAATGAACAATTTTATACATTTTCAAAAGAGCGTTGGCACGTCGACAGTTAGCTCAGAATGGATGGTGAGGAGCTCGAAACTGTTTGAACTCTCAGGAACTTTGGAAACAACTTCTGTATTGCAATACAGACGCGAGTAGTAATGATAAAAGTGACCGATATCAGAGATGGACTTCTGGCTCGAACAGAATACCAATGACTGTTCGATATAACAGTATATTCTTTTGGAATAGTTTGCAAATTGATTTTCTCGAGTCGAAACTCTAAATTTGAATCTACGACGTAGCTTACGTTACACAGAGCTGGTGCTCATTCCTTTATCTTGAACTGTTAGACTCTTTCGAGTGGTTAGGCAAAGGAATAATAGCAAAAATTTGTGTTCGAGGCTGTTGCAACTCCTTGCGGATCGATAACAATTCTTAAACAGTTCGAAAAGAGCGTTGGTACTTCGACAATCAACTCTGAATGGCTGGTAAGTAGCTCGAAACTGATGGAACTCCGAAGAACTTAGAAAAGAACTTCTGTATTGCAATAAAGACGCGAGGATTCCTGACAGAGTTCTGCAATATCGTCAGAGATCGACTGCTGACCGACTTAAAATAACAGTAGCTTATCGGATATATTCCAGTCGAGGAACAGACAGTCTTGAATGAACAGCGTCATTTTCGTAGTCCATGGACGAAAAGTAGACTTTTATACAAGTAAAAGTTGCCCCAACTCATGCTGCACCGTCTATCCGTAGTGGAAAAGTCTCTTACGTTTGAATCCAGAATGTTTCGATCCTCTCCTTTCCGTCGTACCACCGGAGTATCCTCTGCGGCAACAGTTTCCTGGCATGCTTTCTTCGTACCGTATCTTGTTGGGTGATTCCTTCGAGTCCAGATCTCAATCTGCTTTTCCTTCAGGTTGTCTGAAAGAAATCAATTTCTCATTGTAGAAAATAAAGATATTAGCCATGTAACTCAAGCTGGTTTCATCCCTATCTTTTGAAATTTCGTTTCCAAGCGTGGAAAAGTACTATAGTAATGTAACATTGCCTACTCTCGAATAATTATCGTCGGTATATTATTTTCAAGTATTTTGCGAATTGATTCTCACGCGTTGAAACTTGGAATTCGAATCTACGACACAGCTCAAGTTGCACAGAGTTGCTATTTCTCTCTCATTCGTCAATAGTAAGACTTTTCGAGTGGATAGACGAAGGAATGACGTCGAAAATTCGTATTCCAGGCTGTAACAACACTTTGCGGACGAATGAAAAATTTTATACATTTTCAAAAGAGCGTTGGTAAGTCGACAGTTAGCTCAGAATGGATGGTAAGGAGCTCGGAACTGTTTGAACTCTCAGGAACTTTGGAAACAACTTCTGTATTGCAATACAGACGCGAGTAGTAATGATAAAAGTGAGCGATATGGGAGATAGACTTCTGGCTCGATCAGGATACCCATGACTGTTCGATATAACAGTATGTTCTGTTGGAATAGTTTGCAAATTGATTTTCTTGAGTCGAAACTTTCAATTTAAATCTACGACGTAGCTTACGTTACACAGAGCTGGTGCTCATTTCTTATTCTTGAATTGTCAGACTCTTTCGAGTGGTTAAGCGAAGGAATGATATCAAAAATTCGTATCCGAGGCTGTTGCAACTCCTTGCGGATCGATAACAATTTTTAAACAGTTCGAAAAGAGCGTTGGTACTTCGACAATCAACTCTGAATGGCTGGTCAGTAGCTCGAAACTGTTGGAACTCCGAAGAACTTAGAAAAGAACTTCTGTATTGCAATAAAGACGCGAGGATTCCTGACAGAGTTCTGCAATATCGTCAGAGATCGACTGCTGACAGACTTAAAATAACAGTAGCTTATCGGATATATTCCAGGCGAGGAACAGACATAGTCTTGAATGAACAGCGTCATTTTCGTAGTCCATGGACGAAAAGTAGACTCTTATACAAGTAAAAGTTGCCCCAACTCATGCTGCACGGTCTATCCGTAGTGGAAAAGTCTCTTACGTTTGAATCCAGAATGTTTTGATCCTCTTCTTTCCGTCGTACCACCGGAGTATCCTCTGCGGCAACAGTTTCCTGGCATGCTTTCTTCGTACCGTATCTTGTTGGGTGATTCCTTCCAGTCCAGATCTCAATCTGCTTTACCTTCGGCTCGTCTGAAAGATATCAATTTCTCATTGTAGAAAATAAACATCATAGAGATGTAACTACAGCTGTTTTCATTCCTATCTTTCGAAATTTCATTTCCAATCGTGGGAAATCACTATAGTGATGAAACATTGCCTACTCTCGAATGATTATCGTCGGTATATTCTTTCCAAGTATTTGGCGAATTGATTTTCTGGCGTTGAAGCTTGGAATCCGAATCTACGACACAGCTCAAGTTGCACAGAGTTGCTATTTCTCTCTCATTCGTCAACAGTAAGACTTTTTCGAGTAGATAGACGAAGGAATAACGTCGAAAATTCGTATTCCAGGCTGTTACAACACTTTGCGGACGAATGAAAAATTTTATACATTTTCAAAAGAGCGTTGGTACGTCGACAGTTAGCTCAGAATGGATGGTAAGGAGCTCGAAACTGTTTGAACTCTCAGGAACTTTGGAAACAACTTCTGTATTGCAACACAGACGCGAGTAGTAATGATAAAAGTGACCGATATCAGAGATGGACTTCTGGCTCGAACAGAATACCAATGACTGTTCGATATAACAGTATATTCTTTTGGAATAGTTTGCAAATTGATTTTCTCGAGTCGAAACTCTAAATTTAAATCTACGACGTAGCTTACGTTACACAGAGCTGGTGCTCATTTCTTTATCTTGAACTGTTAGACTCTTTCGAGTGGTTAGGCGAAGGAATGATAGCAAAAATTTGTGTTCGAGGCTGTTGCGACTCCTTGCGGATCGATAACAATTCTTAAACAGTTCGAAAAGAGCGTTGGTACTTCGACAATCAACTCTGAATGACTGGTAAGTAGCTCGAAACTGATGGAACTCCGAAGAACTCAGAAAAGAACTTCTGTATTGCAATAAAGACGCGAGGATTCCTGACAGAGTCTGCAATATCGTCAGAGATCGACTGCTGACCGACTTAAAATAACAGTAGCTTATCGGATATATTCCAGTCGAGGAACAGACATAGTCTTCAATGAACAGCGTCATTTCCGTAGTCCATGTGCGAAAAGTAGACTTTTATACGAGTAAAAGTTGCCCCAACTCATACTTCGTCCATACGTAGTGGAAAAGTCTCTTACGTTTGAATCCAGGATGTTTTGATCCTCTTCTTTCTGTCGTACAACCGGGGCATCCTATGCGCCAACAGTTTCCAGGCATGCTTTCTTCGTACCGTATCTTGTTGGGTGATTCCTTCGAGTCCAGATCTCAATCTGCTTTTCCTTCAGGTTGTCTGAAAGAAATCAATTTCTCATTGTAGAAAATAAAGATATTAGCCATGTAACTCAAGCTGGTTTCATCCCTATCCTTTGAAATTTCGTTTCCAAGCGTGGAAAAGTACTATAGTAATGTAACATTGCCTACTCTCGAATAATTATCGTCGGTATATCCTTCACAAGTATTTTGCGAATTGATTCTCACGCGTTGAAACTTGGAATTCGAATCTACGACACAGCTCAAGTTGCACAGAGTTGCTATTTCTCTCTCATTCGTCAACAGTAAGACTTTTCGAGTGGATAGACGAAGGAATGACGTCGAAAATTCGTATTCCAGGCTGTAACAACACTTTGCGGACGAATGAAAAATTTTATACATTTTCAAAAGAGCGTTGGTAAGTCGACAGTTAGCTCAGAATGGATGGTAAGGAGCTCGGAACTGTTTGAACTCTCAGGAACTTTGGAAACAACTTCTGTATTGCAATACAGACGCGAGTAGTAATGATAAAAGTGAGCGATATGGGAGATAGACTTCTGGCTCGATCAGGATACCCATGACTGTTCGATATAACAGTATGTTCTGTTGGAATAGTTTGCAAATTGATTTTCTTGAGTCGAAACTTTCAATTTAAATCTACGACGTAGCTTACGTTACACAGAGCTGGTGCTCATTTCTTATTCTTGAATTGTCAGACTCTTTCGAGTGGTTAAGCGAAGGAATAATATCAAAAATTCGTATCCGAGGCTGTTGCAACTCCTTGCGGATCGATAACAATTTTTAAACAGTTTGAAAAGAGCATTGGTACTCCGACAATCAACTCTGAATGGCTGGTAAGGAGCTCGAAACTGTTGGAACTCCGAAGAACATCGAAAAGAACTTCTATATTGCAATAAAGACGCGAGGATTCCTGACAGAATTCTGCAATATCGTCAGAGATCGTCTGCTGACCGACTTAAGATAACAGTAGCTTATTGGATATATTCCATTTGAGGAACAGACATAGTCTTCAATGAACAGCGTCATTTCCGTAGTCCATGTGCGAAAAGTAGACTTTTATACGAGTAAAAGTTGCCCCAACTCATACTTCGTCCATACGTAGTGGAAAAGTCTCTTACGTTTGAATCCAGGATGTTTTGATCCTCTTCTTTCTGTCGTACAACCGGGGCATCCTATGCGCCAACAGTTTCCAGGCATGCTTTCTTCGTACCGTATCTTGTTGGGTGATTCCTTCGAGTCCAGATCTCAATCTGCTTTTCCTTCAGGTTGTCTGAAAGAAATCAATTTCTCATTGTAGAAAATAAAGATAATAGCTATGTGACTAGAGCTGTTCTCATCCCTATCTTTCAAAATTTCATTTCCAAGCGTGGAAAAGTACTATAGTGATAAAACATTGCCTACTCTCGAATAATTATCGTCGGTATATTATTTTCAAGTATTTTGCGAATTGATTCTCTCGCGTTGAAACTTGGAATTCGAATCTACGACGTAGCTTACGTTACACAGAGCCAGTACTTATTCCTTATTCTTGAACTCTTGGACTCTGTCGAGCGGTTAGGCAAACGAATGATATCGAAAATTCGTATTCGAGGCTGTTACGACTCTTTGCAGACCAATGAGAATTTTCATAGGTTTTGAAAAGAGCGTCGAATTGCCATTCATTCCCTTTCACCGCGTCGCTGCATCCACCGCCGCCGATGCAGAGTAGATAACCAAGCCTGGGTCTTTCTGCCGCCTTCTCCTCCTTTCCCAGGATCCTCGACGGATGTTCGTTCTCGCAGCTTCGTCGACAGCTTCCCGTGCGGCTCGGTCCGATGAATTTTTTTAGGCAGGATGGAGCGGAACGCGCATGAAACATAGAGAAAGGGACAAGCGTCAGAAGAATATACGAAAAAAATAATCGGTTACATTATTCATGTTTCTAATATCGTCGTGGACGACCGGAGATCTAGAAAATTAGATCCCGTCGTTATTCTCGAATAAGATTTTCGAAAGACGTCCGATATTCTTTCCCATTTCGCATCTCGATACGTTTCTAACTTCGGAATCGAACAGTTCGATCGAGATACTCTCTCGATACCGCAAAGATCATTTAGGCGGTAACGCGTATACTAAGCCAGTCGAATCCGAGTGTATAAGCAGGCCTGCGTGTCCCTTTTGGAAGTTCTTTCGTTAGAATCAATCTGAATTTAGAGCTTTGCAACTTTGTGCGATATCTCAAGTCTTGAAGAAGAAAAATGAAGAATAAAAAATAAAAGATAAAAAAAGAAAACACCAACGGGCGTGCGAGAAAGTTTCTTTCCTAACCCCGGCGTACCCGCGCAGAAAAAAAAGCTACTTGTGAGAATGAACCGGGCCGCGGCGACCGGGACGCTACGGAGAACATGGATCGATCCCCGACTCGAGTTGTCAGCCACGGCTGTGTTTTCACCGATCGCACCCGAAGTACAGGGCTTGACAGTCTAGTGTGATGGAACAAAGCGAGGACAGCCGCTGAATCGGACTAACCCGAGACAGCGGCGACCCTCACCGCCGTCCTCTTCTCCGAAGCGCCGTCGATCGATGGAGAAAAGAAAAAAGATTCGCTGCAAATTGTACGCTACAGGCCAGACCGCGAAACCGTGGAACGATGAAAGAACCAAAAAAGAAAGCTGACGAGCTTTCTCTGTGGTATCTCCCAGCGTGCCAACACGCCGCCGCAAGCCTCCGTTAAATCCTTATGACTTATGACTCTTTCTTTTAGTACGAAATCACATAGGCACAAATCGTCCCCTATCTTCCAGAGCCTAGACAACTGGCGATCACTCGGGGTCTACCATGTACGAATAATAACAAATATGTAACGTGTGCAATTCCAAGATATTTCTGGAATTGAAATTATCGAAACACGAGAGGTAGAATTGACGTTTTATTAAAGAAATTGTTACAATGGATTCGTTCGCACGAATTTGGCGAAACTGAGTGGCGGTAGACCCCGGTGTACATTAACAGAGAGCTTACAGCGGTTCTGTCTCAGGTCGGTCGACCTGAGGCGCAAAATATTGTCAGCGAACCCGAGTCTACTAACGTGCGTTCGGGTACGTTGCGTCGAAACTAATCTATGATAGAGGGAATAACGCCTACCGGACGGCGCGTGTCGTATCACTTTCCCAATAATATATATAGCATTCCTATGTCGTTGAGAAGAAATTGAAAAAAATAAAAAATAAAAGAAATTAAAACCAATCGAGACAAGCTTGCACCTGCTTATACACGCGACACGCGGTTGACGCGCGTGGGACAAAATTCAACGAGTTATCTCCGCGAACGCGAACAAATATTTCGAAAGTTATTTCGAAAGATGCGAAATAATTGAAACCGAAGATCGACTGGACTGGCAACGGTCTCTGCCGATAATTAACTCGGGTGGGGGCGGAAAAGGTAAAAAAAAAAAACAAAACAAAAATGCCGATATACGAAATTGAAATGATTATCAAACGTCTACGTAATATAATACGTGAAATTACAATGTGCGGTGAGATTTTCAAAGAGGTTATGTACTCACGCGTCAGTTCCGCACGGCACGTCTGGACTCGCAGCGGCGATGATTCCCAACGGACATCGTTGTAGGCTGAAAAACAATAAGATACAACGTTAATGAGAAAGGAGCCGCCGACTTCTCGATTCAAACGCGCGATAGTAAAATGACTCGTGTAAAAAAAAAAAGAAAGAAAAACAATCCGTTACTCTCGCTATTCTTCTGACTATAAGATCGCGCCTTGGCCCGGAAAAAACGACTGTTTCAAATTTCAAAAATACCCGTCAGTGTACACATAACAGAATTCGACTCGTCTTCTGTGATAAAGCAATTGTTTCGTCAACGAAGATTCGTTCAATATATCGGATTATTGGAATGAAATGTTATAGCGTCTTCGACTGGCGGCCATCTTTGGCTACGCTACACTGCGTCGGTCGAATACGATATGCTATATTTTTGTTGTCAGACTGCGTTTCAAACACGATTATACGCAGATCAACTATTTTACGATACTGTTGATTGTAATCGAGTATTATATCATAATTTATTCGAAAGATACACAATTGTTGGCTACTTACAAGTAAAAATAACAATTCAGGTCAAACTGCCGGAACGGTTGAAAAACTTTGACTCGGATCTGTATGTTTGTAAAACGTTTCATCGGAAATGAATAGCATGCTCGAACTTTTGCGAAGAGAAACTATGTTCACTTTTTTTCACTATGTTTACGTCCGTTTTTCAGCTCAAAAACATTGATTTACTGAAGATAATTATTCTCCCGCTTCTTTCTGATCTGATTGAATCATATTTCCGAAGAATTTGATCACGACTCGATATTATTGCACGAAGAATTGAAGAATTTACGGTTACTAACGAGGGACGAACATAGACACCACCCACCACCGACCGGTCGAGACAAGTCGAGAGAAAAATTCGAACCGGCATGCAACTTCACGGCGAACGAAATTAAACCGTCGACTTCACTTGGATAATTATTTATGATCGTTGAATCGCAAGATCACAATTTCTCACCTCGGCAAAGACGCGTCGGTCAAATTATAACACCAAACCTAAACTATGAGACCAGTCGGACACCAAACAACAACCGTAATCAACTGTAATGGCGTCGAAAGGCGTCGTGTCGTGGCGTCCTAAATTACGCCGAGAATGCCCGCAGGGTGGTGCTGCGCGCAGCGCCGCCAGCGCCTCTTCGGTTGGCTCAAATCACTAAATTAGCCTCACGCCACGCCGTAAAGTTCTTTTTTGTTCTATTTCCCAGTTATCCGGTAAAACCGATGTACCAACTTAACTCTCCCTCTTCCTAGACTTCAAACATGAATTCACCAGGCCTTATTGATTCAAACACTCAGGGATCATTCAACACTAAATATTGCTCTTATCTGAGACTGATTGCAAATGACCCAACCGTTTTTAAAACCCAGTCCGTGAATTTTTGCGGTACGTTCGGGAATTAACTACAGAATAAATTAGGTGTAACTAATAATATCACCGATAATAATAATATTATATAATAATATAACCGACTCGAAAGAGATTCTGTAGTTTTTTCTCTTCCGTTACGAACCTATTTATTACCGCTTCTAATTCAACACCTACCTTGATGCGGCTCTGAGAGACTGACTATTCGTCTTTCAATCTCACCTACGATACGAATCGCGTTCTGAATCTAATCGATGAAACATACTGCTGAATTTTTTTTTTTTTCTCAAAATTGACGAATCTATCTTTTTCGATTTCTTAGGGGACGATCAATTCTCAATACTTGAGAAATTATACAATCATGTGCAATGCTTCAAGATTTTCAGATAATTTTCAACAATAGAAATTAGGATGAATTATATGATCGTTTCAAAAATGCTGAATAGTATCATAAAAAAATGCTGAAAAGTATCATAGACAACTTTTGAATTTGAAGTGATTTGACTAGATTTTGCTCGCTATGAACGAGCTTTGAAAATTCTTAATTATTCATTGTGACGGTAGAATATTGAAATAGAATATTTCAAACTCACATAATACGTCGAACGTACTTTTCTTGATGTCAGCATTCCCGAATTGTGAATCTCCTCGTTAGCGGAACGTCGTAACGTACAGATTGTTGACCAACTTGACGCTGGCCATCCGAAATAAATGAATCGCCTCCGTGCTATCTGCTAGCCGTAGCGAAAGATACCTTCGGAGGAAGTTGAAGCATCTCCTCGAGTGCTTTTTCGCATCCGCTAACACCGGTGACGGAGAAAACGGATAATTATCCACATAGAGTCATAGGTAATTCACTCGAATGAACGATCGAAAACAATCTCAGTAAGATATTCCACGGAGTCAAGGAGTACGTTGGTTAATTCGACACAAAACTACACAAGTTCCCGACTGTCGCAGGCGCTGACAATTATCTAGGTCACCGCTTTTTATCGGTAAGTTGTCGCTGAGCGACGAATGGTAGCGCCATATCGCGGTCGCATTGTCGAACTATTTTCTACCGGTAACGTCATGTGCCAATCATATCATGTGTCGATAACGTCGGTACCGCTCGTAGTCTGCAACCCGCGGGTCATTGCTGTCGTCCATAGCTGGGGATTGCATATCGTGAGGCGTAATTAGCAAACTTAGTTCGGCAATGTGACCGCGAGATGGCGATACCATTCTTCACCCCGTGCGCCAACTTTATGATTTCAAACGTACGAAATCATGCACCTTTGATGATTTTCGACCTATTGGCAAAGAAGGGACAGCAGAAAATGATTCGACGATTGATTTTTTACAATTTTGTAGGAAAGTAATTGAAGATTGCGCCGATTCACTATAATAATACATGTTTATTGGATAAACAATCTTAACGTATGATTATTCAATGCAATTAACAGTTGTAGATGTATCGTTATACGTGTAATATATTACGTATATCACTGAAAACTGGATATTTGTCATTTTTCAAGTTCGGAAATTACCTAAAACTATTATTATACTTCAAACTAATCGTTGCGACGACATTACGAACAATTACATATTAAAGTATAACTAACAGCGTGTCAAGTACAATGTTTGACGCAAATGATTTTCATATCGATCTCGTTATGTAGAAATGACTATTTGAAAAAAAAAAACTGATTTTTTTATTATTTTTTTCAACAGCTGTCATTTCTACGAAAGGATTGTCAGAAATTTCTGCTCATGCTACATCGCAGCTATTACCTGTTTAAATGAGAAAGAACTTATGTTTCATTCTGGAGACGATGCCTGACAGAGAAAATAAGTACACCATCAGCAATGATTCCAGAAAGGAGCTGTCCTACCCGATGGCTCATATCTCCGTCATTTCATACTTTTTGTTTATTCGTAATTATTTAAAATCATTCAGAAGACTACTGTGTATATGTGTGACATGAAAATTATTTTATATAATTCATAGCTGCGTTAAAACTTTGTTTTCATTTTTATACCTATTTTTCCGAGCGCCAAGGTGGTGTAAACCCTTGATCATCTACAAGATGTACATACGGATCAATAATATAGATCGATAATACTCATTTTTACTCATAAGCGCAATAATAACGGTTAAACTAACAATGAAAGAAATAAAAGAGTAAGGAGGAGGCGGCGCACCCTCCCACTTCCTCCCCCTCTCACAAAAGAATAATAATACAGTTTACTAATTACAAACCCAATAATATCGGATGAATCAACAATGCAAGCGATAAAAGAGGAAGGAGGAGGCCACCCGCCCTCCCACTTCCTCCCCCTTCCTCCCCCTATCGCCGAGATCAACACAGATCTCTAAAATACTTACAAATACTAGCTCACTAATAGCTAATAATAAAGCTAGAGAATTAAACTGCCTTCGCGATCAAAAAAAAACGGCCTTGCCTCCCTGGAGGGGCGCGGAGGGGATGGGGGCTAAAAAAAAACCCCCCACCCCCTCCTATCGCCCCACCAGGGAGGAAAGTCCGCCGTATGTACATACGTATCATACGTAAAATTTAATAATCTAATCATCGATTCGGCAAATTTATTCCAACAGCTAAATACATATAAATCACAATGTTATACTACATAGTTACTAAGTCTGATATGTATCTATAATGTGACCTCATGCCTATTGAAAATATTACAATGAAATTATATTGTCACTAAATATGACACTTATGACAGTGCAGAGGGCACAAAATTATATAAACTATATAGTATTCACATTGTAGATACGCATCATATACTATATCGTATATACTATATAGTATACCATATACTATATAGTATATACCATATACTCTAATTAAACTAGTTCGCTGAAGCAGCCGGCGACATTCCCACGCTGTCCTTGTGGTGCGGCATCTTGAAGAAAATGTGGGGTCCTTCCTCTGGAAGAATCTTCGGAGATTCTCCGGTCGTTCGACACTGCGTGTAAACGAATCCATTCCCCGGCTGGCCCAATACCATCCTGTGAACATATTTCATATTTTTATTACAAAGCTAGTTCACAGAGGAACAAAGACCGAAAAGTTACAATTAATATAATATCGTGTCGATCATGAGTGATAATAATTGTAGTATAAATGTATTCGGGGCTCATACTCCTTTGAAGCGGTTTGATAGAACCACTGTTGTTCAAGCAGCACGTTTTTCAACCTTTTTTTTCATTCCCTTGTTCCTGATTTCATTTCGACTTCATTCTTTCGTTGGTTGATGTTCATGTTATTTGGTTTCACTTCATTTCATTGCATGGCGTGTCATTTCATATCGCGTTGCTTGCAGTCTTAGCACGGCGTTATCGAAACTACGTGCAGTTGATTTTTTTTTTTTTTTTTATGCTGACATCCGAGCGGATTCGATATTATTACTAATAAACCGATACTCGATGAAATCTCAAGTTTTAATGTCATACATCTCATTGATCTTCCAATATCAATTTATTCGCATTCTTCATTTTTTTCTGGATCTCTGGATCCAAGTCTCGACTACGTATGCAGAGTTCATAAATTGATAAATCGTTCGTGAATTAAAATGGGGGAAAGGTATGTTACCTGATATTAATAAGGTGGAGGAGCATCTTATCCCCGCACGTTCACCGGTGAAAAAATATGTGATGTAGCGATGGCATGTCTTGCAGATCGTAGTACATCGCGAAAAATGTCAGACTTTCTTCCCGAAATTCGTATGTGCCTACAAACGAATCAGGAGTCCAATCATATCGACACGACGATCGAATAGGAGCAGTTCAAAGTTAGACGAGATGAATGACTGGTCAGCACTGTTTGAACCAGAGGTGTGAATGACTGCTCGTTGTTTATCTGTGGAAATTATGATCTATAAGGCCTAATGACGAGTATCCCTAAAAAGAAAAAAAAAAACTATCTCATACCTCGAACGTGAGCGTCCTAGAACAGCCGGTACGAAGAGTCCGCAGTTGTAGTCAAAGCAGCAACAGCAGCTGTCACTGGAGCACGTGGTCCATCCCTCAAGATACATAATTTTTACATCAGTGTACTACAAAAAATACCACACAAACATTCAACACGATTGGGTTTTCGGTTGAAACACGGCATAAATCGAGTGCAGTTACGGTTTGGTATAGCGAATGTATGAAAAGGTGAGCACAAATTCGTTGAGCTATACATCGGGAGTCTTGCGACCGCGATACGTCCGCGCAACGCCAGGTCCGAGAGCAGACTGACGTTGTTCGTAGTGCTGGCAATCAGGTAGACACGGGGGGGGGGGGGGGATTAGGCTTGCTGAGATCCGTAAACAACACGAGCTAGCCATTGACCACGCGTGACGTGTGACTCAATACAGAAAAAAAAAAAGAAAATAGGCAAAAAGCAATAACATATCGTTATACGCGCGAACACACGAGTTATTGAATGTTTAGTCAATTTCGAGAAACCAAATAAATTACAGAAGCTGAAAAAATATTGTTAAATTTCATTATTCTAATTATACACTCGATTGGACTATATGCGCTGGTTTAGTTACCATTTTATGTAAATAATCAGAGGTTATTTTCGTCTTCAATGACCTCTAGTATCTATAAATCAAGAGTTTTTGAACAAACATTGAAATCTGTTTCAATCCACGCTTCCCCAAGCAGCACTGTCTATGCTATCACGTCATGTAATACCCTGGTCGACAGAGCCTTGCGGCAGAAGTATCTATGTTGTTTGAATATTCATTCACGAAAAGCTACGTGGTGTTGGAAATGACCAATGAGCTGTCTGTCAAACAATAATGCTGTAAAAAATAGAAGGAAGGAATAAAGAAATTTCGAAGTACAATTTAAAGTAATCATTAATATACTGAGATGATAATTATTTCAAGTTTCAATGAAACTTTACATATGTTGTAAGAAATATCAATTTCCACATTGTTATTCGCGGTAAAAAGAATAGAAAATATGGTTGGGGACATAACAATTTCTCCAATTACAATCGGAGTCTGCTGGTAGGAATACGCAACGTGTAAAACTTGAAGAAAAGATAAATTTCATTTGGCGGACGCTCTCACGAATAACACATGTTAACTCATTGGCGACGCAAAGGTCACTGAACTTCATAGCATCAGCCGATTCTCTGCAATCGAGTGGAGTGGAGTGGATTCTGAACAATTGTCAGGGTGGGATGCAATAATTCTCCGATAACTGCGTGAAATACAAAATACCCGCTTTATTGACTGAATAGTTGGTTGTTTAGTCAAATGCGCTGATTAGCATGACCCGTGTATAAGTAATTATGCGACTATTTAACGAGCAACATTTCAGGTCATTCGCAAAGGCAAGTGTCTGGCTTGTATCAGCGCATTTGTTCAGGGGGCACCACGAGAAGGCAACCAACACCACCCCCCGCCTGAAAAGTGAACATATCAATTCGTAACAATATTAAATTGATGAAAACTGCAGATTCTCCAGAACTTGACGAACTTGTAGAGCCTGTAAAAACTTTCGGAGCTATAGAATAACATAGGGAATATTATTCAAATTTCGATAGATGAATAGTTTTAGTGATAGACGATAAATGAGTCAATTAGAAAGTCACACAAACAAGTACAATAAAAATAAATATCCCTATTGGTTAGGTATATGACGCGCGAGATTCGACCGATTCTATACATATACCCGAACGGCAGCTAAACGGCGCGGTGACAGTATAATTTTCATAATTTATTTCTTCTCGCGATAACCGGGGGGATCAAAGTATTTATCTTAGAATGTGGGTCCAACTCCAAAGAGCTTTCATTCGGGTCCAGCTTCGATTAAATCAGTGCACGGAGAGTTGAGGTATGATTATTTCCAGTTTCCGAGTACTCATTTCGTCTGAAAAAATTTTCGTCGACTTCTGTTCACCTCCGCCTTTTTTTTTTTTTTTTTTTTTTTCGACTTATCGCGTAATCTCATGTAAGTAACCATCTTCACATCCTTCAGCCAGATCTGACAGTTCACTAAAGCTATACGGATAAAAGTGAGGAAAGAGTGGCCACCACTAGACAGCTGCAGTGACATCAGTTGCAAGATGTCGGTCTTGTCGACGATGTTAACGTAACATAGGGAGCTTTCCATCTACAGCCAAAAATCAACACGCTCAGACACACAGCTAAACGATTGGTCTTTTCCGTTTGCCCCAGCCAATCATATTATTGCTGTGTGTCTGACTGCGTCGATTCTTGGCTGTAGATGGAAAGCTCCCATAGAGAATCGATTGCCCAAGGCCACGGAAGCCCGAGGCAGAGCTGTCAGTTCTGTTCGAAAGACTCGGTAGAGTCTCGCGCCAAAAACAATAAATAAACAATTTCATAGCAATTATGATATTCAGGTATACGGCGCGCGAGACTCGAAAAATTCGTAGGAGCATGTCGCTCTCAAATTTATTTATGTTGTACGTTCTTCATGGACTAACTTTACGGGTCTAACCACATGCGCTCAGCTAAAGAGACAGCTGCTGAGAATGAGAAAAATCATTATCCACAAAAATAACTACAAAACTTTGTAAATAATGTTCGTTGTAAATATTGTTCAAATTAGCAACAATGTCCCGTAGAAAAGCAATAAATATAAACTATTTAACCAATGAGCACGCGCCTTGGAGCTTGTCTAATTTATTTGTCACATTGATTATAGTGATCCAATTGTCTTGTTAAACCCGCCTTGCGTCGTAGACAATTTAGGAAGACTGGCTTTGGTATTTTCATTTCAACTGTCGGACCGTCATAATAACTTCAGATATCGAATGTGTAGAACACAAAAAAACATGATTGAAAAAATGTTGAATTAAAAATCATTAGGTAGTCAGCAAAATTTTACAAAAAGTAAGTTCCCAGACAGCACAAAATTACAAGTGGTCTTAAAGACGTTATACGGACGTCAAATGCGTCACTTTCTGAGGTCTTGAGGACGTCTCAAGTCTTAAAGACGTATCAATTGTTAAAGACGTCTCAATTGTTAAAGACGTCAAAAAGTGACGCATTTGACGTCTTTAAGAGCACTTGTAATTTTGTGCCGTCTGGGTTACTTGAATATACATCGAATCAAATGACCCGCCAAGTACCACTTCCTAAATTTGTTTCTTCACAAATTTTCTTACTGTCAATTATATTAATTTTATTGTTACTAGTAACAAGATACATGAGTAAATATGATAGATATCTCCGAGAGCCCCTACGACGGAGATTGGCGTAAAGAGCGGAATTGGTGTTTATATTTAATTATCCGTCCACAAAAATTAACGGCTTACAGGGAAATATGAGCATACGTGTATAATGAAAAATTGTACAAAAAGTAGTGAAACCAACCGCAAGAGCACCGTTGGTGCAAAAATCTTTCGCCAAGTGCAATGATGTTGAAAATGCTTACTGAAAAAAAGAATTGAAATCAGATACAGTTGCCAAGTACATGTCTTTTCTGTACCAAAAGTTTATAACAGAAGAAAAGAAAATAGAAAGTGAAACGAAAAAAATTAATTTTTTCAGTGGGCATTTTCAACATTATTGCACTTGGCGAAAGGTTTGTGCACCAAAGGTGCTTTTGTGGTTTATTAATTACACGAGAGAGAGAGAGAGAGAACAAATAATAGAAAGGCACGGAAACAATAAAATTAGTAGATCTCGTGGAACCTATAAAACCTGTGAAACCTCTAAGAGCTGTAAAATGTAACGAGTATTATTTAAATTTCAATAAATAAATAGTTTCCATGAGATAGAATAAATGAATGAATTAGAAAGTAACACGAAGGATCATTTTCCATAGCAATACACATAAGAAACATACAGCACAATAATTTTCAAAGCATCACGTGAATAATTTTCAGAATAATTATGATTAATTAAAAAATGAAACAGTTGAGTGATAATATTAATGACACGAGAGAGAAGAAAGAATAGAAAAGCATGGAAATGATAAAAATTCGTAGATCTAGTGGAACCTATATGAGACCTGTAAAACGTAGAAGGTATAATTAAATCGTATGCGTGTGATTTTAACATACGGTAATAAATGAAGTACATAAATATTAATGCATGAAATATTGAGGACATAACAGAGGCGAAGTATGGATGAAATATGTGAATCTTGTAGAATTTGTAGACTCCGAAAAATCCGAGGGACCCCAAAGACAGGAAGGACACGAAAGACTGGAATGGAATAGAATAGTTAATTAATATTCCCGTTATGTCGAGAAACAAAGAAGTACAACACATTATGAGGGTAAAAAATAGAATTACGGGCATACAATGCACTTACGTCTAGCTAAACTAATTTAAATTAAGTTGAGATAAACCAGCGCGTTGCCGCAGAAAGGGGAGAGAGAGAGAAGTCGAAGGAAGAGAGCAAGAGAGACGCGAAACACTCCGAAAGACGCATAAGACGTAAAAGGAACGTGGGACTCGAGGAACCTGGCGGCCCCAAAAGGCCCAAAAGGCCCAAAAGGCCCAAAAGCCCCGAATGACCCAACAGACGTGAAAGACACGAGGGATTCGAGGAACCTTATGGCCCCAAAGAATCCGAAACACGCTAGAGACCCCGAAAAACCCGTTACGTCAACGTGTTACTCGGCGGGCCAATATTACAATTACTCGAGGATCACCGACATGGTTGTTCTCTCGTACTTGTCTACGAAGGCCCGCCAAGTACCGCTACCTGCAAATTTATTTTTTTCGTTTCATTTCCTTTTTTTTCTCGCGAGTGAACGAACGCAAGGCTATTTAATTTTCTTTTTTTCTGTTATAAACTTTTGGTATACAAAGGACATGTACTTGGCAACTGTATCTGATTTCAATTCTTTTTTTCAGTAAGCATTCTCAACATTATTGCGCTTGGCGAAAGATTTTTGCACCAACGGCGCTTTTGTGGTTGATCTCACTACTTTTTGTATAATTTTGTATTATACACGTATGCTCCTATTTCCCTGTGAGCCGTTAATTTTTGTGGACAGATAATTAAATATAAATATCAATTCCGCTCTTTACGCCAATCTCCGTCGTAGGGGCCCTCGGAGATATCCATCATATTTACTCATAGATCTTGTTACTAGTAACAATAAAAATAATGTAATTGACAGTAGGAAAATTTGTGTAGAAAAAAAAATAAAAATTAAGGAAGTGGTACTTGGCGGGTCGTTTGATTCGATGTATATTTAAGTAACCCTGACAGCACAAAATTACAAGTGGTCTTTAAGACGTCATATGGACGTCAAATGCGTCACTTTTTGACGTCTCAAAGACCTCTTTAGGACTTGAGACGTCCTCAAGACGTCAAAAAGTGAGGCATTTGACGACCGTATGACGTCTTTAAGACCACTTGTAATTTTGTGCTGTCTGGGAAACTACTGTTTGTAAAATTTTGCTGACTACCTAATAATTTTTAATTTAACATTTTTTTAATCGTGTTTTTTTGTGTTCTACACATTGGCTATCTGCAGTTATTATGACGGTCTGAAAGTTGAAATGAAAATACCAAAGCCAGTCTTCCTAAATTGTCCACGACGCAAGGCGGGTTTAACAACACAATTAGATCACGATCGACGTGACAAATAATTTAGACAAGCTCCAAGGCGCGTGCTCATTGGTTAAGGCCCATCCCCAGTCGCCCACCTCCTTTTTGTCGAAATCTGTCACATTTCTATTATTATCGAATTGGACGTTGGCCTTTTTTGCGTTTTCGACGCCTAGGGGCTCGGCTAATATTCGAAAGGTGACACATTTCGACAAAAAAGGAGGTGGGCGACTAGGGATGGGCCTTAAATAGGTTATATGTATTGTTTTTCTATCGGACATTGGTGCTAATGTGAACAATATTTAAAGTGAACATTATTTATCAAGTTTTGTGGTTATTTTCGTGGTTAACGATATTTCTCATTCCCACTGTCTCTTTAGCTGAGCGCATGTGGTTAGACCCGTATAGTTAGTCCATGAAGAACGTATACAACATAAACAAATTTGAGAGCGACATGCTCCTACTAATTTTTCGAATTTTTCGAGTCTCGCGCGCCGTATACCTGAATAATATAATTTATGTATATTTTTTTTTTTTTTTTAGTTTTTGGGGCGAGACTCTACCGAGTCGCTTGAACAGAACTGACAGCTCTGTCTCGGGCTTCCGTGGCCTTGCGGGCAATCGATTCTCTATCTTACGTTAACATCCTCGACAAGACCGACATCTTGCAACTGATATCACTGCCGTGTAGTGGTAGTCACTCTTTCCTCACTTTTATCTGCATAGCTTTAGTGAGCTGTCAGATCTGGCTGAAGGAGGTGAAGACGACAAGATATTTCGCAGACGAAACGAGTACTCGGAAGCTTGAAATAATCCTACCTCTGATATAATATGATCATACTGATTTATATCGAAGTTGGACTCAAAGGAAAACTCTTTGGACCCACATTCTAGGATAAATACTTGAATCCCCTGGATATCGCGAGAAGAAAGAAATTATGAAAATACTGTCTCCCCACCCCGCCATTTAGCTGCCGTAGACGATAAATGCATGAATTAGAAAGTAATAGTACAAACGATCATGTTTCACAGCAATACATAAGAAATATACGGCACAATGATTTTCAAAGCATTACGTGAATAATTTTCAGAATAACTATGATTAATTAAAAAAATGAAACAGTTTGTAATAAATAATAATATTAATGACACGAAAGAGAAGAAAGAATAGAAAAGCATGGAAACAATAAAATTCGTAGATCTCGTGGAACCTATATGAGACCTGTAAAACGTTAAAGGTATAAATCAATTATGTGTGTTTAATTTTAACATACAGTAATAAATGAAGTACGTGAATATTAATGCATGGAATATTGAGGACATAAAAAGGGCAAAGTATGAATGAAATATGTGAATCGTGTAGAATCGGGAGACCCCGAAAGGTCCAAGGGACCCCAAAGACATGAGGGACACGAAAGACTAGAATAGAATAGTTAATTAATATTCCCGTTATGTCGGGAAACGAAAGAGTAAAACACATTATGAAAGTACAAAATAGTTACATGCATACAGTGCACTTACGTCTAGCTAAACTAATTGAAATTAAGTTGAGATAAACCAGCACCTTGCCGCAGAAAGAGGAGAGAGAGAGAGAGAAGTCGAAGGAAGAGAGCAAGAGAGACGCGAAAGACGCAAAAGACTCTAAAAGACGCAAAGGACGCAAAAGACGTGAAAGACACGCGGGATTCAAGGAACCGGACGGCACCAAAGAATCCGAAATACGCGAGAGACCCTCGAAAAACCCAACAGACGTGAAAGACACGAGGGATCCGAGGAACCGGACGGTACCAAAGACCCCGAAACACGCGAGAGACCCCCGAAACTCGCGAAGGACCCTGAAACACGAGAACGACCCCGAAAGACACGGAGACAAAAGAGCGGAAAGATTGGAAAGACCAGTGAAACATAAGAGGTATAATTAAATCATGCGTGTTAGATTTTAACATGCAGTAATAAATGAAGTACAGAGTAGAGTGGGGTGCAATGATTCTACGATAACTGTGTGAAATACGAAATACTGGCCTTATTAACTAAAAAGTTGGTTGTTTGGTCAAATGCGCTGACTAGCATGACCCATGTATACGAAATTCTACGACTATTCAATATGCAACATTTCTTGGTATTATTATTGCCTGTTAAACCATGAAATCAGCGCATTTGTTCAGGGGGCACCACGAGAAGGCAACCAACACCACCCCCCGCCTGAAAAGTAAACATCTTAATTCGAAACAGTATTAAATTGATGAAACCCGCAGATTTTGTAGAACTTGAAGAACTCGTAGAGCCTGTAAAACCTGTCGGAGCTATAGAATATAACGAATATTATTCAGATTTCAATAGATGAATAGTTTTAATCAGAGACGATAAATGAATTGATTAGAAAGTAACACAAACGATCATTTTTCACAGCAATAATACATAAAAAATATACAGCAAAATAATGTTTGAGCATCATGTGAATAATTTTCAGAATAACTATGATTACTTAAAAAATGAAACAGTTAGTAATAAATAATAATATTAATGACACGAGAGAGAAGAAAGAATAGAAAAGCATGGAAACAATAAAATTCGTAGATCTCGTGGAACCTATAAAACCTGTAAAATGTAACGAGTATTATTTAAATTTCAATAAATGAATAGTTTTAATGAGAGATGATAAACTAATCAATTAGAAAGAAGCACAAACGATCATTTTTCACAGCAATACATAAGAGAGATACAGCAAAATAATTTTCACAATAGTTATGATTAATTAAAAAAAGAAACAATAAAGACTAAGTCAGCTTACTCAGAGCAAAGAAACAAAGAATATTAATGTAACTAAATAAGGAAAGACACAAGAATGATGGGAAATTAGAAGTAAGAAACAATATAATATATGAAGTTTAATAGGATATAAGACTTTCAAAATGGTAACACCATAACGGTATGCAATAAAGAATTATAATAATATAATAAAGAAAGAAACAGTAACAATATTAATTACACGAGAGGGAAGCAGGAACAGAAAAGCACAGAAACAATAGAATTAGTAGATCTCGTGAAACCTATGAAACCTGTGAAACCTGTAAAACTTGTAAAACCTGTAAAACCTGTAAAACCTGTAAAACCTGTAAGAGCTGTAAAATGTAACGAGTGTTATTTAAATTTCAATAAATGAATAGTTTTAATGAGACGATAAATGAATTAATCAGAAGGTAACACAAACGATCATTTTTCACAGCAATACATAAGAAATATACAGCAAAATAATTTTCAAAGCACTACGTTGATATTCAACAGAACAGTTATGATTAATTAGAAAAACACAACAGTTAGTAATAATAATAATGACACGAGAGAGAAGAAAGGATAGAAATACATGGAAAAAAATTTAATTCGTGAATCTCGTGAAACCTATAAGACTTGTAAGACTTATAAGAGCTGTAAAATATACAAGGGAATAGATTATATATATATATAATAAGAAATTTGATAATTATCATCAGTCACCACTCTGTCGAATCTTTCCCAGCGGGACTGCTCCAGTGAGATGATTGAACATCCCGCTAATTATTTACACTCACGAGTGATAAACTTGGATATAAGTCTCGGAATAAGCCTATCTGAATTGAGCTGAGAAATCGAAGATTGTACTATGTTACCGCCACGCTACGCGACAAAGAGAAGAGAATATCAAGAAAAGAAAGCCCGTTACAAAAAATCATGGGACTCACCGACGCTGCCGAGTAGGGTTAGGGCAATTGCACCCGGATGTGTGTGCTTGGCTCTCGGCATACCAGAACAGGTTTGGATCGGCTTAAGTTCCACTTCCATCAGTTTCAATGTGAAGGCGCTTGACTGAAAAATGGAAAGAAAGATATTGAAATGCCGATAAATTTGAATTCCAATGCAGTAATAGACTGATCAAGTTTGGGAATCCTCTCGAGGTATTTTCAATTCTCCAGTATAGTAGAAAATCCAGATTCGTTAACATGACGTGTTTCAATACATAGGGTTTACAGGGGCAAGGGGGTATTAGGGTAAGGAGATTATTAATAAAAAATATATCGCGATCTTACCTGGTCGCTACTTCTCGGCATAATCCCCTCATAATCAGTCCTGTCCATGCCTGCTTTATGACAATCTAATAGAAACATAAAAGAGAAGCAGAAGATTTATTTTACGAACGCATTCATATAGTATTCAAAGATTAGCGATATTTTCACATGAAGAAAAAACATTGAAAATCATAAATGTAGGCACTGATTCGAGTCGGACAATGATTAAATTCTATTAATAAAGCAAAATGCAATTAAAAATGCTGTTTACCATTCATTTCATTTATCGATAAGATTGGATTTGTATATTCTGCCTCCAGAATCTGTCCCCATGCATTTCAGCAGCATCTCTAGAATTTTCAGACTCGGATAATCGTTTCCATTCCTCCTTCACTATTGTCTCTTCTCCTCCAGGATCCTCGACAGATGCAGCTTGTCCCAGCTTCGCCGATAGCTTTCCATGCAACTCGGTCACGAAGAATTTTTTTTTAGGCAGGATAGAGCGAAACGCACATGAAACATAGAGAAACGGACAGGCGTTAGAAGAATGAACGGAACGAATCATCAGTTACATTATTTATAGTTCCAAGATCATCGTGGACGACCAGAGATCCATAAAATTACATCCCAGTGGTATTATTTCGATCGTTATTCTCGAACGAGATTTTCGAAAGACGTCCGATAATCTGTCCCATTTCGCATCTCGATACATTTCTAACTTCGGAATCGAATAGTTCGATCGAGATACTCTCTCGATACCGCATAGATCATTTCGGCGGTAACGCGTATACTAAGCCAGTCGGATCCGAGTGTATAAGCAGGCCTGCGTGTCCCTTTTGGAAGTTCTTTCGTTAAAATTAATCTGAATTTACAGCTTTGCAACTTTGTGCGATATCTCAGGTCTTGAAGAAGAAAAATGATGAATAAAAAATAAAAGATAAAAAAAAAAAGACACCAACGGGCGTGCGAGAGAGTTTCTTTCCTAACCCCGGCGTACCCGCGCAGAAAAAAAAGCTACTTGTGAGAATGAACCGGGCCGCGGCGACCGGGACGCTACGGAGAACATGGATCGATCCCCGACTCGAGTTGTCAGCCACGGCTGTGTTTTCACCGATTGCACCCGAAGTACAGGGCTTGACAGTCTAGTGTGATGGAACAAAGTGAGGACAGCCGCTGAATCAGACTAACCCGAGACAGCGGCGACCCTCACCGCCGTCCTCTTCTCCGAAGCGCCGTCGATCGATGGAGAAAAGAAAAAAGATTCGCTGCAAATTGTACGCTACAGGCCAGACCGCGAAACCGTGGAACGATGAAAGAACCAGACAGAGAAAGCTATAGAGGTTTCTCTGTGATATCTCCCAGCGTGCCAACACGCCGCCGCAAGCCTCCGTTAAATCCTTATGACTTATGACTCTTTCTTTTAGTACGAAATCACATAGGCACAAATCGTCCCCTATCTTCCAGAGCCTAGACAACTGGCGATCACTCGGGGTCTACCATGTACGGATAATAACAAATATGTAACGTGTGCAATTCCAAGACATTTCTGGAATTGAAATTATCGAAACACGAGAGGTAGAATTGACGTTTTATTAAAGAAATTGTTACAACGGATTCGTTCGCACGAATTTGGCGAAACTGAGTGGCGGTAGACCCCGGTGTACATTAACAGAGAGCTTACAGCGGTTCTGTCTCAGGTCGGTCGACCTGAGGCGCAAAATATTGTCAGCGAACCCGAGTCTACTAACGTGCGTTCGGGTACGTTGCGTCGAAACTAATCTATGATAGAGGGAATAACGCCTACCGGACGGCGCGTGTCGTATCACTTTCCCAATAATATGTATATATATAGCATTTCTCTGATGTTGAGAAGAAATTGAAAAAAATAAAAAATAAAAGAAATTAAAACCAATCGAGACGAGCTTGCACCTGCTTATACACGCGACACGCGGTTGACGCGCGTGGGACACAATTCAACGAGTTATCTCCGCGAACGCGAACAAATATTTCGAAAGTTATTTCGAAAGATGCGAAATAATTGAAACCGAAGATCGACTGGACTGGCAACGGTCTCTGCCGATAATTAACTCGGGTGGGGGCGGAAAAGGTAAAAAAAAAAACAAAACAAAAATGCCGATATACGAAATTGAAATGATTATCAAACGTCTACGTAATATAATACGTGAAATTACAATGTGCGGTGAGATTTTCAAAGAGGTTATGTACTCACGCGTCAGTTCCGCACGGCACGTCTGGACTCGCAGCGGCGATGATTCCCAACGGACATCGTTGTAGGCTGAAAAACAATAAGATACAACGTCAATGAGAAAGGAGCCGCCGACTTCTCGATTCAAACGCGCGATAGTAAAATGACTCGTGTAAAAAAAAAAAAAAGAAAGAAAAACAATCCGTTACTCTCGCTATTCTTCTGACTATAAGATCGCACCTTGGCCCGGAAAAAACGACTGTTTCAAATTTCAAAAATACCGGTCACTGTACACATACCAGAATTCGACTCGTCTTCTGTGATAAAGTAATTGTTTCGTCAACGAAGATTCGTTCAATATATTGAAATAGAATGTTATAGCGTCCTCGACTGGCGGCCATCTTTGAAAGAATGAAAGAGATCAAGATGGCTACGCTACATTGCATCAGTCGAATAAGATATAAATTTTTGTTCTCGGACTACGTTTCAAACACGATTATACGTAGATCAACAATTTTACGATACTGTTGATTGTAATCGAGTATTATATCATAATTTATTCGAAAGATACACAATTGTTGGCTACTTACGAGTCAAAATAACAATTCACGTCAAACTGCCGGAACGGTTGAAAAACTTTTACTCGGATCTGTATGTTTGTAAAACGTTTCATCGGAAATGAATAGCATGCTCGAACTTTTGAGAAGAGAAACTATGTTCACTTTTTTTCACTATGTTTACGTCCGTTTTTCAGCTCAAAAACATTGATTTACTGAAGATAATTATTCTCCCGCTTCTTTTTGATCTGATTGAATCATATTTCCGAAGAATTTGATCACGACTCGATATTATTGCACGAAGAATTAAAGAATTTACGGTTATTAACGAGGGACGAACATAGACACCACCCACCACCGACCGGTCGAGACAAGTCGAGATAAAAATTCGAACTGGCATGCAACTTCACGGCGAACGAAATTAAACCGTCGACTTCACTTGGATAATTATTTATGATCGTTGAATCGCAAGATCACAATTTCTTACCTCAACAAAGACGCGTGGGTCAAATTATAGCACCATACCTAAACTATGAGACCAGTCGGACGCCAAACAACAACTGTAATCAACTGTAATGGCGTCGAAAGGCGTCGTGTCGTGGCGTCCTAAGTTACGCCGAGAATGCCCGCAGGGTGGTGCTGCGCGCAGCGCCGCCAGCGCCTCTTCAGTTGGCTCAAATCACTAAATTAGCCTCACGCCCCACCGTAAAGTTTTTTTTTTTTATCACCCAGTTATCCGGTGAAACCGATGTACCAACTTAACTCTCCCTCTTCCTAGACTTCAAATATGAATTCACCAGGCTTTATTGATTCAAACACTCAGGGATCATTGAACACTAAATGTTGCTCTTACCTGAGGCTGATTGCAAATGACCCAACCGTTTTTAAAACTCTGTCCGTGAATATTTGTGGTACGTTCGGGAATTAACTACAGAATAAATTAGGAGTAACTAATAATATCACCGATAATAATAATATAATATAATAATATAACCGACTCGAAAGAGATTCTGTAGTTTTTTCTCTGCCGTTACGAACCTATTTATTACCGCTTCTAATTCAACACCTATCTTGATGCGGCTCTGAGAGACTGACTATTCGTCTTTCAATCTCACCTACGATACGAATCGCGTTCTGAATCTAATCGATGAAATATACTGCTGAAATTTTTTTTTTTCTCAAAATTGACGAATCTATCTTTTTCGATTTCTTAGGGGGCGATCAATTCTCAATACTCGAGAAATTATACAATCATGTGCAATGCTTCAAGATTTTCAGATAATTTTCAACGATAGAAATTAGGATGACTTATATGATCGTCTCAAAAATGCTGAATTGTCTGATTCTTCGGTCTATGAGAAGATGCTGATTGATGATTACATTTGAAATGTTCTCAGATTTCTTATGCAAACGTCAGGGAGTATGTATGTTCGAGAATATGGGTTTGTTTTGCCTATGATTAGCCTTGAATTGGAATTTAGTACGGAATATAGTGAAAAGGCGTGTTTTTGAATCACTTGAAAATTATTGATCAAACAGGGAGACGAAGGGAATCAAATAAAAATCTCAAAAAATTAGGGCATTTTTTATCACGATTTGGGGCTGATTTGACGGGCTTCAACGTGAAATTTGTTTCAGACCCCATACAAGCACCACTATAATGTTCGTACAGGAAACAGCTGTACGAGAGGTTATGTCTGTCGGAAATTTCGATTTTCACATAGTTATTACTTGGGTACGGATCAAATATACTCGAAAATGAACGATTTCGCCGTTGATAATCAAAATCCGCCGGTAGCAATCCAATAATTGTCGCTTTCTTTGTCGATAGAAATACGCGACACGTAAAATCTCTCAAGAAAGTATCATAGACAATTTTTGAATTTGAAGTGATTTGACTAGATTTCTCTTGCTATAAACGAGCTTTGAAAATTCTTAATTATTCATTGTGCCGGTAGAATATTGAAATAGAATATTTCAAACTCACATGATACGTCGAACGTACTTTTCCTGATGTAAGCATTCCCGAATTGTGAATCTCCTCGTTAGCGGAACGTCGTAACGTACAGATTGTTGACCAACTTGACGCTGGCCATCCGAAATAAATGAATCGCCTCCGTGCTATCTTCTAGCCGTAGCGAAAGATACCTTCGGAGGAAGTTGAAGCATCTCCTCGAGTGCTTTTTCGCATCCGCTAACACCGGTGACGGAGAAAACGGATAATTATCCACATAGAGTCATAGGTAATTCACTCGAATGAACGATCGAAAACAATCTCAGTAAGATATTCCACGGAGTCAAGGAGTACGTTGGTTAATTCGACGCAAAACTACACAAGTTCCCGACTGTCGCAGGCGCTGACAATTATCTAGGTCACCGCTTTTTATCGGTAAGTTGTCGCTGAGTGACGAATGGTAGCGCCATATCGCGGTCGCATTGTCGAACTATTTTCTACCGGTAACGTCATGTGCCAATCATATCATGTGTCGATAACGTCGGTACCGCTCGTAGTCTGCAACCCGCGGGTCATTGCTGTCGTCCATAGCTGGGGATTGCATATCGTGAGGCGTAATTAGCAAACTTAGTTCGGCAATGTGACCGCGAGATGGCGATACCATTCTTCACCCCGTGCGCCAACTTTATGATTTCAAACGTACGAAATCATGCACCTTTGATGATTTTCGACCTATTGGCAAAGAAGGGACAGCAGAAAATGATTCGACGATTGATTTTTTACAATTTTGTAGGGAAGTAATTGAAGATTGCGCCGATTCACTATAATAATACATGTTTATTGGATAAACAATCTTAACGTATGATTATTCAATGCAATTAACAGTTGTAGATGTATCGTTATACGTGTAATATATTACGTATATCACTGAAAACTGGATATTTGTCATTTTTCAAGTTCGGAAATTACCTAAAACTATTATTATACTTCAAACTAATCGTTGCGACGACATTACGAACAATTACATATGAAAGTATAACTAACAGCGTGTCAAGTACAATGTTTGACGCAAATGATTTTCATATCGATCTCGTTATGTAGAAATGACTATTTGAAAAAAAAAAACTGATTTTTTTATTATTTTTTTCAACAGCTGTCATTTCTACGAAAGGATTGTCAGAAATTTCTGCTCATGCTACATCGCAGCTATTACCTGTTTAAATGAGAAAGAACTTATGTTTCATTCTGGAGACGATGCCTGACAGAGAAAATAAGTACACCATCAGCAATGATTCCAGAAAGGAGCTGTCCTACCCGATGGCTCATATCTCCGTCATTTCATACTTTTTGTTTATTCGTAATTATTTAAAATCATTCAGAAGACTACTGTGTATATGTGTGACATGAAAATTATTTTATATAATTCATAGCTGCGTCAAAATTTTGTTTTTATTTTATACCTATTTTTCCGAGCGCCAAGGTGGTGTAAACCCTTGATCATCTACAAGATGTACATACGGATCAATAATATAGATCGATAATACTCATTTTTACTCATAAGCGCAATAATAACGGTTAAACTAACAATGAAAGAAATAAAAGAGTAAGGAGGAGGCGGCGCACCCTCCCACTTCCTCCCCCTCTCGCAAAAGAATAATAATACAGTTTACTAATTACAAACCCAATAATATCGGATGAATCAACAATGCAAGCGATAAAAGAGGAAGGAGGAGGCCACCCGCCCTCCCACTTCCTCCCCCTTCCTCCCCCTATCGCCGAGATCAACACAGATCTCTAAAATACTTACAAATACTAGCTCACTAATAGCTAATAATAAAGCTAGAGAATTAAACTGCCTTCGCGATCAAAAAAAAACGGCCTTGCCTCCCTGGAGGGGCGCGGAGGGGATGGGGGCTAAAAAAAAACCCCCCACCCCCTCCTATCGCCCCACCAGGGAGGAAAGTCCGCCGTATGTACATACGTATCATACGTAAAATATAATAATCTAATCATCGATTCGGCAAATTTATTCCAACAGCTAATTACATATAAATCACAATGTTATACTACATAGTTACTAAGTCTGATATGTATCTATAATGTGACCTCATGCCTATTGAAAATATTACAATGAAATTATATTGTCACTAAATATGACACTTATGACAGTGCAGAGGGCACAAAATTATATAAACTATATACTATATGGTATTCACATTATAGATACGCATCATATACTATATCGTATATACTATATAGTATACCATATACTATATAGTATATACCATATACTCTAATTAAGCTAGTTCGCTGAAGCAGCCGGCGACATTCCCACGCTGTCCTTGTGGTGCGGCATCTTGAAGAAAATGTGGGGTCCTTCCTCTGGAAGAATCTTCGGAGATTCTCCGGTCGTTCGACACTGCGTGTAAACAAATCCATTCCCCGGCTGGCCCAATACCATCCTGTGAACATATTTCATATTTTTATTACAAAGCTAGTTCACAGAGGAACAAAGACCGAAAAGTTACAATTAATATAATATCGTGTCGATCATGAGTGATAATAATTGTAGTATAAATGTATTCGGGGCTCATACTCCTTTGAAGCGGTTTGATAGAACCACTGTTGTTCAAGCAGCACGTTTTTCAACCTTTTTTTTCATTCCCTTGTTCCTGATTTCATTTCGACTTCATTCTTTCGTTGGTTGATGTTCATGTTATTTGGTTTCACTTCATTTCATTGCATGGCGTGTCATTTCATATCGCGTTGCTTGCAGTCTTAGCACGGCGTTATCGAAACTACGTGCAGTTGATTTTTTTTTTTTTTTTTATGCTGACATCCGAGCGGATTCGATATTATTACTAATAAACCGATACTCGATGAAATCTCAAGTTTTAATGTCATACATCTCATTGATCTTCCAATATCAATTTATTCGCATTCTTCATTTTTTTCTGGATCTCTGGATCCAAGTCTCGACTACGTATGCAGAGTTCATAAATTGATAAATCGTTCGTGAATTAAAATGGGGGAAAGGTATGTTACCTGATATTAATAAGGTGGAGGAGCATCTTATCCCCGCACGTTCACCGGTGAAAAAATATGTGATGTAGCGATGGCATGTCTTGCAGATCGTAGTACATCGCGAAAAATGTCAGACTTTCTTCCCGAAATTCGTATGTGCCTACAAACGAATCAGGAGTCCAATCATATCGACACGACGATCGAATAGGAGCAGTTCAAAGTTAGACGAGATGAATGACTGGTCAGCACTGTTTGAACCAGAGGTGTGAATGACTGCTCGTTGTTTATCTGTGGAAATTATGATCTATAAGGCCTAATGACGAGTATCCCTAAAAAGAAAAAAAAAAACTATCTCATACCTCGAACGTGAGCGTCCTAGAACAGCCGGTACGAAGAGTCCGCAGTTGTAGTCAAAGCAGCAACAGCAGCTGTCACTGGAGCACGTGGTCCATCCCTCAAGATACATAATTTTTACATCAGTGTACTACAAAAAATACCACACAAACATTCAACACGATTGGGTTTTCGGTTGAAACACGGCATAAATCGAGTGCAGTTACGGTTTGGTATAGCGAATGTATGAAAAGGTGAGCACAAATTCGTTGAGCTATACATCGGGAGTCTTGCGACCGCGATACGTCCGCGCAACGCCAGGTCCGAGAGCAGACTGACGTTGTTCGTAGTGCTGGCAATCAGGTAGACACGGGGGGGGGGGGGGGATTAGGCTTGCTGAGATCCGTAAACAACACGAGCTAGCCATTGACCACGCGTGACGTGTGACTCAATACAGAAAAAAAAAAAGAAAATAGGCAAAAAGCAATAACATATCGTTATACGCGCGAACACACGAGTTATTGAATGTTTAGTCAATTTCGAGAAACCAAATAAATTACAGAAGCTGAAAAAATATTGTTAAATTTCATTATTCTAATTATACACTCGATTGGACTATATGCGCTGGTTTAGTTACCATTTTATGTAAATAATCAGAGGTTATTTTCGTCTTCAATGACCTCTAGTATCTATAAATCAAGAGTTTTTGAACAAACATTGAAATCTGTTTCAATCCACGCTTCCCCAAGCAGCACTGTCTATGCTATCACGTCATGTAATACCCTGGTCGACAGAGCCTTGCGGCAGAAGTATCTATGTTGTTTGAATATTCATTCACGAAAAGCTACGTGGTGTTGGAAATGACCAATGAGCTGTCTGTCAAACAATAATGCTGTAAAAAATAGAAGGAAGGAATAAAGAAATTTCGAAGTACAATTTAAAGTAATCATTAATATACTGAGATGATAATTATTTCAAGTTTCAATGAAACTTTACATATGTTGTAAGAAATATCAATTTCCACATTGTTATTCGCGGTAAAAAGAATAGAAAATATGGTTGGGGACATAACAATTTCTCCAATTACAATCGGAGTCTGCTGGTAGGAATACGCAACGTGTAAAACTTGAAGAAAAGATAAATTTCATTTGGCGGACGCTCTCACGAATAACACATGTTAACTCATTGGCGACGCAAAGGTCACTGAACTTCATAGCATCAGCCGATTCTCTGCAATCGAGTGGAGTGGAGTGGATTCTGAACAATTGTCAGGGTGGGATGCAATAATTCTCCGATAACTGCGTGAAATACAAAATACCCGCTTTATTGACTGAATAGTTGGTTGTTTAGTCAAATGCGCTGATTAGCATGACCCGTGTATAAGTAATTATGCGACTATTTAACGAGCAACATTTCAGGTCATTCGCAAAGGCAAGTGTCTGGCTTGTATCAGCGCATTTGTTCAGGGGGCACCACGAGAAGGCAACCAACACCACCCCCCGCCTGAAAAGTGAACATATCAATTCGTAACAATATTAAATTGATGAAAACTGCAGATTCTCCAGAACTTGACGAACTTGTAGAGCCTGTAAAAACTTTCGGAGCTATAGAATAACATAGGGAATATTATTCAAATTTCGATAGATGAATAGTTTTAGTGATAGACGATAAATGAGTCAATTAGAAAGTCACACAAACAAGTACAATAAAAATAAATATCCCTATTGGTTAGGTATATGACGCGCGAGATTCGACCGATTCTATACATATACCCGAACGGCAGCTAAACGGCGCGGTGACAGTATAATTTTCATAATTTATTTCTTCTCGCGATAACCGGGGGGATCAAAGTATTTATCTTAGAATGTGGGTCCAACTCCAAAGAGCTTTCATTCGGGTCCAGCTTCGATTAAATCAGTGCACGGAGAGTTGAGGTATGATTATTTCCAGTTTCCGAGTACTCATTTCGTCTGAAAAAATTTTCGTCGACTTCTGTTCACCTCCGCCTTTTTTTTTTTTTTTTTTTTTTCGACTTATCGCGTAATCTCATGTAAGTAACCATCTTCACATCCTTCAGCCAGATCTGACAGTTCACTAAAGCTATACGGATAAAAGTGAGGAAAGAGTGGCCACCACTAGACAGCTGCAGTGACATCAGTTGCAAGATGTCGGTCTTGTCGACGATGTTAACGTAACATAGGGAGCTTTCCATCTACAGCCAAAAATCAACACGCTCAGACACACAGCTAAACGATTGGTCTTTTCCGTTTGCCCCAGCCAATCATATTATTGCTGTGTGTCTGACTGCGTCGATTCTTGGCTGTAGATGGAAAGCTCCCATAGAGAATCGATTGCCCAAGGCCACGGAAGCCCGAGGCAGAGCTGTCAGTTCTGTTCGAAAGACTCGGTAGAGTCTCGCGCCAAAAACAATAAATAAACAATTTCATAGCAATTATGATATTCAGGTATACGGCGCGCGAGACTCGAAAAATTCGTAGGAGCATGTCGCTCTCAAATTTATTTATGTTGTACGTTCTTCATGGACTAACTTTACGGGTCTAACCACATGCGCTCAGCTAAAGAGACAGCTGCTGAGAATGAGAAAAATCATTATCCACAAAAATAACTACAAAACTTTGTAAATAATGTTCGTTGTAAATATTGTTCAAATTAGCAACAATGTCCCGTAGAAAAGCAATAAATATAAACTATTTAACCAATGAGCACGCGCCTTGGAGCTTGTCTAATTTATTTGTCACATTGATTATAGTGATCCAATTGTCTTGTTAAACCCGCCTTGCGTCGTAGACAATTTAGGAAGACTGGCTTTGGTATTTTCATTTCAACTGTCGGACCGTCATAATAACTTCAGATATCGAATGTGTAGAACACAAAAAAACATGATTGAAAAAATGTTGAATTAAAAATCATTAGGTAGTCAGCAAAATTTTACAAAAAGTAAGTTCCCAGACAGCACAAAATTACAAGTGGTCTTAAAGACGTTATACGGACGTCAAATGCGTCACTTTCTGAGGTCTTGAGGACGTCTCAAGTCTTAAAGACGTATCAATTGTTAAAGACGTCTCAATTGTTAAAGACGTCAAAAAGTGACGCATTTGACGTCTTTAAGAGCACTTGTAATTTTGTGCCGTCTGGGTTACTTGAATATACATCGAATCAAATGACCCGCCAAGTACCATTTCCTAAATTTGTTTCTTCACAAATTTTCTTACTGTCAATTATATTAATTTTATTGTTACTAGTAACAAGATACATGAGTAAATATGATAGATATCTCCGAGAGCCCCTACGACGGAGATTGGCGTAAAGAGCGGAATTGGTGTTTATATTTAATTATCCGTCCACAAAAATTAACGGCTTACAGGGAAATATGAGCATACGCGTATAATGAAAAATTGTACAAAAAGTAGTGAAACCAACCGCAAGAGCACCGTTGGTGCAAAAATCTTTCGCCAAGTGCAATGATGTTGAAAATGCTTACTGAAAAAAAGAATTGAAATCAGATACAGTTGCCAAGTACATGTCTTTTCTGTACCAAAAGTTTATAACAGAAGAAAAGAAAATAGAAAGTGAAACGAAAAAAATTAATTTTTTCAGTGGGCATTTTCAACATTATTGCACTTGGCGAAAGGTTTGTGCACCAAAGGTGCTTTTGTGGTTTATTAATTACACGAGAGAGAGAGAGAACAAATAATAGAAAGGCACGGAAACAATAAAATTAGTAGATCTCGTGGAACCTATAAAACCTGTGAAACCTCTAAGAGCTGTAAAATGTAACGAGTATTATTTAAATTTCAATAAATAAATAGTTTCCATGAGATAGAATAAATGAATGAATTAGAAAGTAACACGAAGGATCATTTTCCATAGCAATACACATAAGAAACATACAGCACAATAATTTTCAAAGCATCACGTGAATAATTTTCAGAATAATTATGATTAATTAAAAAATGAAACAGCTGAGTGATAATATTAATGACACGAGAGAGAAGAAAGAATAGAAAAGCATGGAAATGATAAAAATTCGTAGATCTAGTGGAACCTATATGAGACCTGTAAAACGTAGAAGGTATAATTAAATCGTATGCGTGTGATTTTAACATACGGTAATAAATGAAGTACATAAATATTAATGCATGAAATATTGAGGACATAACAGAGGCGAAGTATGGATGAAATATGTGAATCTTGTAGAATTTGTAGACTCCGAAAAATCCGAGGGACCCCAAAGACAGGAAGGACACGAAAGACTGGAATGGAATAGAATAGTTAATTAATATTCCCGTTATGTCGAGAAACAAAGAAGTACAACACATTATGAGGGTAAAAAATAGAATTACGGGCATACAATGCACTTACGTCTAGCTAAACTAATTTAAATTAAGTTGAGATAAACCAGCGCGTTGCCGCAGAAAGGGGAGAGAGAGAGAAGTCGAAGGAAGAGAGCAAGAGAGACGCGAAACACTCCGAAAGACGCATAAGACGTAAAAGGAACGTGGGACTCGAGGAACCTGGCGGCCCCAAAAGGCCCAAAAGGCCCAAAAGGCCCAAAAGCCCCGAATGACCCAACAGACGTGAAAGACACGAGGGATTCGAGGAACCTTATGGCCCCAAAGAATCCGAAACACGCTAGAGACCCCGAAAAACCCGTTACGTCAACGTGTTACTCGGCGGGCCAATATTACAATTACTCGAGGATCACCGACATGGTTGTTCTCTCGTACTTGTCTACGAAGGCCCGCCAAGTACCGCTACCTGCAAATTTATTTTTTTCGTTTCATTTCCTTTTTTTTCTCGCGAGTGAACGAACGCAAGGCTATTTAATTTTCTTTTTTTCTGTTATAAACTTTTGGTATACAAAGGACATGTACTTGGCAACTGTATCTGATTTCAATTCTTTTTTTCAGTAAGCATTCTCAACATTATTGCGCTTGGCGAAAGATTTTTGCACCAACGGCGCTTTTGTGGTTGATCTCACTACTTTTTGTATAATTTTGTATTATACACGTATGCTCCTATTTCCCTGTGAGCCGTTAATTTTTGTGGACAGATAATTAAATATAAATATCAATTCCGCTCTTTACGCCAATCTCCGTCGTAGGGGCCCTCGGAGATATCCATCATATTTACTCATAGATCTTGTTACTAGTAACAATAAAAATAATGTAATTGACAGTAGGAAAATTTGTGTAGAAAAAAAAATAAAAATTAAGGAAGTGGTACTTGGCGGGTCGTTTGATTCGATGTATATTTAAGTAACCCTGACAGCACAAAATTACAAGTGGTCTTTAAGACGTCATATGGACGTCAAATGCGTCACTTTTTGACGTCTCAAAGACCTCTTTAGGACTTGAGACGTCCTCAAGACGTCAAAAAGTGAGGCATTTGACGACCGTATGACGTCTTTAAGACCACTTGTAATTTTGTGCTGTCTGGGAAACTACTGTTTGTAAAATTTTGCTGACTACCTAATAATTTTTAATTTAACATTTTTTTAATCGTGTTTTTTTGTGTTCTACACATTGGCTATCTGCAGTTATTATGACGGTCTGAAAGTTGAAATGAAAATACCAAAGCCAGTCTTCCTAAATTGTCCACGACGCAAGGCGGGTTTAACAACACAATTAGATCACGATCGACGTGACAAATAATTTAGACAAGCTCCAAGGCGCGTGCTCATTGGTTAAGGCCCATCCCCAGTCGCCCACCTCCTTTTTGTCGAAATCTGTCACATTTCTATTATTATCGAATTGGACGTTGGCCTTTTTTGCGTTTTCGACGCCTAGGGGCTCGGCTAATATTCGAAAGGTGACACATTTCGACAAAAAAGGAGGTGGGCGACTAGGGATGGGCCTTAAATAGGTTATATGTATTGTTTTTCTATCGGACATTGGTGCTAATGTGAACAATATTTAAAGTGAACATTATTTATCAAGTTTTGTGGTTATTTTCGTGGTTAACGATATTTCTCATTCCCACTGTCTCTTTAGCTGAGCGCATGTGGTTAGACCCGTATAGTTAGTCCATGAAGAACGTATACAACATAAACAAATTTGAGAGCGACATGCTCCTACTAATTTTTCGAATTTTTCGAGTCTCGCGCGCCGTATACCTGAATAATATAATTTATGTATATTTTTTTTTTTTTTTTTAGTTTTTGGGGCGAGACTCTACCGAGTCGCTTGAACAGAACTGACAGCTCTGTCTCGGGCTTCCGTGGCCTTGCGGGCAATCGATTCTCTATCTTACGTTAACATCCTCGACAAGACCGACATCTTGCAACTGATATCACTGCTGTGTAGTGGTAGTCACTCTTTCCTCACTTTTATCTGCATAGCTTTAGTGAGCTGGCAGATCTGGCTGAAGGAGGTGAAGACGACAAGATATTTCGCAGACGAAACGAGTACTCGGAAGCTTGAAATAATCATACCTCTGATATAATATGATCATACTGATTTATATCGAAGTTGGACTCAAAGGAAAACTCTTTGGACCCGCATTCTAGGATAAATACTTTAATTCCCTGGATATCGCGAGAAGAAAGAAATTATGAAAATACTGTCTCCCCACCCCGCCATTTAGCTGCCGTAGACGATGAATGCATGAATTAGAAAGTAATAGTACAAACGATCATGTTTCACAGCTATGCATAAGAAATATACGGCACAATGATTTTCGAAGCATTACGTGAATAATTTTCAGAATAACTATGATTAATTAAAAAAAATGAAACAGTTAGTAATAAATAATAATATTAATGACACGAGAGAGAAGAGAGAGAAGAAAGAATAGAAAAGCATGGAAACAATAAAATTCGTAGATCTCGTGGAACCTATATGAGACCTGTAAAACGTTAAAGGTATAAATCAATTATGTGTGTTTAATTTTAACATACAGTAATAAATGAAGTACGTGAATATTAATGCATGGAATATTGAGGACATAAAAAGGGCAAAGTATGAATGAAATATGTGAATCGTGTAGAATCGGGAGACCCCGAAAGGTCCAAGGGACCCCAAAGACATGAGGGACACGAAAGACTAGAATAGAATAGTTAATTAATATTCCCGTTATGTCGGGAAACGAAAGAGTAAAACACATTATGAAAGTACAAAATAGTTACATGCATACAGTGCACTTACGTCTAGCTAAACTAATTGAAATTAAGTTGAGATAAACCAGCACCTTGCCGCAGAAAGAGGAGAGAGAGAGAGAGAAGTCGAAGGAAGAGAGCAAGAGAGACGCGAAAGACGCAAAAGACTCTAAAAGACGCAAAGGACGCAAAAGACGTGAAAGACACGCGGGATTCAAGGAACCGGACGGCACCAAAGAATCCGAAATACGCGAGAGACCCTCGAAAAACCCAACAGACGTGAAAGACACGAGGGATTCGAGGAACCTAATGGCACCAAAGAATCGAAATACGCGAGAGACCCTCGAAAAACCCAACAGACGTGAAAGACACGAGGGATCCGAGGAACCGGACGGCACCAAAGAATCCGAAATACGCGAGAGACCCTCGAAAAACCCAACAGACGTGAAAGACACGAGGGATCCGAGGAACCGGACGGCACCAAAGACCCCGAAACACGCGAGAGACCCCCGAAACTCGCGAAGGACCCTGAAACACGAGAACGACCCCGAAACGACACGCGAAGGACCCCGAAAGACACGGAGACAAAAGAGCGGAAAGATTGGAAAGACCAGTGAAACATAAGAGGTATAATTAAATCATGCGTGTTAGATTTTAACATGCAGTAATAAATGAAGTACAGAGTAGAGTGGGGTGCAATGATTCTACGATAACTGTGTGAAATACGAAATACTGGCCTTATTAACTAAAAAGTTGGTTGTTTGGTCAAATGCGCTGACTAGCATGACCCATGTATACGAAATTCTACGACTATTCAATATGCAACATTTCTTGGTATTATTATTGTCTGTTAAACCATGAAATCAGCGCATTTGTTCAGGGGGCACCACGAGAAGGCAACCAACACCACCCCCCGCCTGAAAAGTAAACATCTTAATTCGAAACAGTATTAAATTGATGAAACCCGCAGATTTTGTAGAACTTGAAGAACTCGTAGAGCCTGTAAAACCTGTCGGAGCTATAGAATATAACGAATATTATTCAAATTTCATACATAGTTTTAGTGAGAGACGATAAATGGATCAATTATAAAGTAACACAAACAATCAGTTCTCACAGCAATACATAAGAAATATACAGCAAAATAATTTTTAATCAGCACGCGAATAATATTCAGAATAATGATGAATAATTAAAAAAAGAAACAGTTATTAATAGCATTAATGACACGAGAGAGAAGAAAGAATAGAAAAGCACGGAAACAATAAAATTCGTAGATCTCGTGGAACCTATATGAGACCTGTAGAACGTAAAAGGTATAAATCAATTATGTGTGTTTAATTTTAACATACAGTAATAAATGAAGTACGTAAATATCAATGCATGGAATATTGAGGACATAAAAAGGGCAAAGTATGAATGAAATATGTGAATCGTGCAGAATCGGGAGACCCCGAAAAGACCAAGGGACCCCAAAGGCAGGAAGGACACGAAAGACTAGAATAGAATAGTTAATTAATATTCCCGTTATGTCGGGAAACGAAAAAGTAAAACACATTATGAAAGTACAAAATAGTTACATGCATACAGTGCACTTACGTCTAGCTAAACTAATTGAAATTAAGTTGAGATAAACCAGCACCTTGCCGCAGAAAGAGGAGAGAGAGAGAGAGAAGTCGAAGGAAGAGAGCAAGAGAGACGCGAAAGACGCAAAAGACTCTAAAAGACGCAAAAGACGTGAAAGACACGCGGGATTCAAGGAACCGGACGGCACCAAAGAATCCGAAATACGCGAGAGACCCTCGAAAAACCCAACAGACGTGAGAGACACGAGGGATTCGAGGAACCTAATGGCACCAAAGAATCCGAAACACGCGAGAGACCCTCGAAAACCCAACAGACGTGAAAGACACGAGGGATCCGAGGAACCGGACGGCACCAAAGAATCCGAAATACGCGAGAGACCCTCGAAAAACCCAACAGACGTGAAAGACACGAGGGATCCGAGGAACCGGACGGCACCAAAGACCCCGAAACACGCGAGAGACCCCCGAAACTCGCGAAGGACCCTGAAACACGAGAACGACCCCGAAACGACACGCGAAGGACCCCGAAAGACACGGAGACAAAAGAGCGGAAAGATTGGAAAGACCAGTGAAACATAAGAGGTATAATTAAATCATGCGTGTTAGATTTTAACATGCAGTAATAAATGAAGTACAGAGTAGAGTGGGGTGCAATGATTCTACGATAACTGTGTGAAATACGAAATACTGGCCTTATTAACTAAAAAGTTGGTTGTTTGGTCAAATGCGCTGACTAGCATGACCCATGTATACGAAATTCTACGACTATTCAATATGCAACATTTCTTGGTATTATTATTGTCTGTTAAACCATGAAATCAGCGCATTTGTTCAGGGGGCACCACGAGAAGGCAACCAACACCACCCCCCGCCTGAAAAGTAAACATCTTAATTCGAAACAGTATTAAATTGATGAAACCCGCAGATTTTGTAGAACTTGAAGAACTCGTAGAGCCTGTAAAACCTGTCGGAGCTATAGAATATAACGAATATTATTCAAATTTCAATAGATGAATAGTTTTAATCAGAGACGATAAATGAATTGATTAGAAAGTAACACAAACGATCATTTTTCACAGCAATAATACATAAAAAATATACAGCAAAATAATGTTTGAGCATCATGTGAATAATTTTCAGAATAACTATGATTACTTAAAAAATGAAACAGTTAGTAATAAATAATAATATTAATGACACGAGAGAGAAGAAAGAATAGAAAAGCATGGAAACAATAAAATTCGTAGATCTCGTGGAACCTATAAAACCTGTAAAATGTAACGAGTATTATTTAAATTTCAATAAATGAATAGTTTTAATGAGAGATGATAAACTAATCAATTAGAAAGAAGCACAAACGATCATTTTTCACAGCAATACATAAGAGAGATACAGCAAAATAATTTTCACAATAGTTATGATTAATTAAAAAAAGAAACAATAAAGACTAAGTCAGCTTACTCAGAGCAAAGAAACAAAGAATATCAATGTAACTAAATAAGGAAAGACACAAAAATGATGGGAAATTACAAGTAAGAAACAATATAATATATGAAGTTTAATAGGATATAAGACTTTCAAAATGGTAACACCATAACGGTATGCAATAAAGAATTATAATAATATAATAAAAAAAGAAACAGTAACAATATTAATTACACGAGAGGGAAGCAGGAACAGAAAAGCACAGAAACAATAGAATTAGTAGATCTCGTGAAACCTATGAAACCTGTGAAACCTGTGAAACCTGTGAAACCTGTAAAACTTGTAAAACTTGTAAAACTTGTAAAACTTGTAAAACTTGTAAAACCTGTAAAACCTGTAAAACCTGTAAGAGCTGTAAAATGTAACGAGTGTTATTTAAATTTCAATAAATGAATAGTTTTAATGAGACGATAAATGAATTAATCAGAAAGTAACACAAACGATCATTTTTCACAGCAATACATAAGAAATATACAGCAAAATAATTTTCAAAGCACTACGTTGATATTCAACAGAACAGTTATGATTAATTAGAAAAACACAACAGTTAGTAATAATAATAATGACACGAGAGAGAAGAAAGGATAGAAATACATGGAAAAAAATTTAATTCGTGAATCTCGTGAAACCTATAAGACTTGTAAGACTTATAAGAGCTGTAAAATATACAAGGGAATAGATTATATATATATATAATAAGAAATTTGATACTTATCATCAGTCACCACTCTGTCGAATCTTTCCCAGCGGGACTGCTCCAGTGAGATGATTGAACATCCCGCTAATTATTTACACTCACGAGTGATAAACTTGGATATAAGTCTCGGAATAAGCCTATCTGAATTGAGCTGAGAAATCGAAGATTGTACTATGTTACCGCCACGCTACGCGACAAAGAGAAGAGAATATCAAGAAAAGAAAGCCCGTTACAATAAATCATGGGACTCACCGACGCTGCCGAGTAGGGTTAGGGCAATTGCACCCGGATGTGTGTGCTTGGCTCTCGGCATACCAGAACAGGTTTGGATCGGCTTAAGTTCCACTTCCATCAGTTTCAATGTGAAGGCGCTTGACTGAAAAATGGAAAGAAAGATATTGAAATGCCGATAAATTTGAATTCCAATGCAGTAATAGACTGATCAAGTTTGGGAATCCTCTCGAGGTATTTTCAATTCTCCAGTATAGTAGAAAATCCAGATTCGTTAACATGACGTGTTTCAATACATAGGGTTTACAGGGGCAAGGGGGTATTAGGGTAAGGAGATTATTAATAAAAAATATATCGCGATCTTACCTGGTCGCTACTTCTCGGCATAATCCCCTCATAATCAGTCCTGTCCATGCCTGCTTTATGACAATCTAATAGAAACATAAAAGAGAAGCAGAAGATTTATTTTACGAACGCATTCATATAGTATTCAAAGATTAGCGATATTTTCACATGAAGAAAAAACATTGAAAATCATAAATGTAGGCACTGATTCGAGTCGGACAATGATTAAATTCTATTAATAAAGCAAAATGCAATTAAAAATGCTGTTTACCATTCATTTCATTTATCGATAAGATTGGATTTGTATATTCTGCCTCCAGAATCTGTCCCCATGCATTTCAGCAGCATCTCTAGAATTTTCAGACTCGGATAATCGTTTCCATTCCTCCTTCACTATTGTCTCTTCTCCTCCAGGATCCTCGACAGATGCAGCTTGTCCCAGCTTCGCCGATAGCTTTCCATGCAACTCGGTCACGAAGAATTTTTTTTTAGGCAGGATAGAGCGAAACGCACATGAAACATAGAGAAACGGACAGGCGTTAGAAGAATGAACGGAACGAATCATCAGTTACATTATTTATAGTTCCAAGATCATCGTGGACGACCAGAGATCCATAAAATTACATCCCAGTGGTATTATTTCGATCGTTATTCTCGAACGAGATTTTCGAAAGACGTCCGATAATCTGTCCCATTTCGCATCTCGATACATTTCTAACTTCGGAATCGAATAGTTCGATCGAGATACTCTCTCGATACCGCATAGATCATTTCGGCGGTAACGCGTATACTAAGCCAGTCGGATCCGAGTGTATAAGCAGGCCTGCGTGTCCCTTTTGGAAGTTCTTTCGTTAAAATTAATCTGAATTTACAGCTTTGCAACTTTGTGCGATATCTCAGGTCTTGAAGAAGAAAAATGATGAATAAAAAATAAAAGATAAAAAAAAAAAGACACCAACGGGCGTGCGAGAGAGTTTCTTTCCTAACCCCGGCGTACCCGCGCAGAAAAAAAAGCTACTTGTGAGAATGAACCGGGCCGCGGCGACCGGGACGCTACGGAGAACATGGATCGATCCCCGACTCGAGTTGTCAGCCACGGCTGTGTTTTCACCGATTGCACCCGAAGTACAGGGCTTGACAGTCTAGTGTGATGGAACAAAGTGAGGACAGCCGCTGAATCAGACTAACCCGAGACAGCGGCGACCCTCACCGCCGTCCTCTTCTCCGAAGCGCCGTCGATCGATGGAGAAAAGAAAAAAGATTCGCTGCAAATTGTACGCTACAGGCCAGACCGCGAAACCGTGGAACGATGAAAGAACCAAAAAAGAAAGCTGACGAGCTTTCTCTGTGGTATCTCCCAGCGTGCCAACACGCCGCCGCAAGCCTCCGTTAAATCCTTATGACTTATGACTCTTTCTTTTAGTACGAAATCACATAGGCACAAATCGTCCCCTATCTTCCAGAGCCTAGACAACTGGCGATCACTCGGGGTCTACCATGTACGAATAATAACAAATATGTAACGTGTGCAATTCCAAGATATTTCTGGAATTGAAATTATCGAAACACGAGAGGTAGAATTGACGTTTTATTAAAGAAATTGTTACAATGGATTCGTTCGCACGAATTTGGCGAAACTGAGTGGCGGTAGACCCCGGTGTACATTAACAGAGAGCTTACAGCGGTTCTGTCTCAGGTCGGTCGACCTGAGGCGCAAAATATTGTCAGCGAACCCGAGTCTACTAACGTGCGTTCGGGTACGTTGCGTCGAAACTAATCTATGATAGAGGGAATAACGCCTACCGGACGGCGCGTGTCGTATCACTTTCCCAATAATATATATAGCATTCCTATGTCGTTGAGAAGAAATTGAAAAAAATAAAAAATAAAAGAAATTAAAACCAATCGAGACGAGCTTGCACCTGCTTATACACGCGACACGCGGTTGACGCGCGTGGGACACAATTCAACGAGTTATCTCCGCGAACGCGGACAAATATTTCGAAAGTTATTTCGAAAGATGAGAAAAATTGAAACCGAAGATCGACTGGACTGGCAACGGTCTTTGCCGATGATTAACTCGGGTGGGGCGGAAAAGGTAAAAAAAAAAAACAAAACAAAAATGCCGATATACGAAATTGAAATGATTATCAAACGTCTACGTAATATAACACGTGAAATTACAATGTGCGGTGAGTTTTTCAAAGATGTTATGTACTCACGCGTCAGTTCCGCACGGCACGTCTGGACTCGCAGCAGCGATGATTCGTAACGGACATCGTTGTAGGCTGAAAAACAATAAGATACAACGTCAATGAGAAAGGAGCCGCCGACTTCTCGATTCCAACGCGTGATAATGAAGTGAGACTCGTGGAAAAAAAAAAACAATCCTTCACTCTCGATAAACCTTTGACTACAAGATCGCGACTTGGCCCGGAAAAACGATTGTTTCATAACTTAAAAATACTAGTCACTGTACACATACCAGAATTCGACTCGTCTTCTGTGATAAAATAATTGTTTCGTCAACGAAGATTCGTTTAATATATTGAAATAGAATGTTATAGCGTCCTCGACTGGCGGCCATCTTCGAAAGAAAGAAAGAAAGAGATCAAGATGGCTACGCTACATTACATCAGTCGAATACGATATAAATTTTGGTTTTCAGACCACGTTTCAAACACGATTATACGAAGATCAACTATTTTACGATACTGTTGATTGTAATCGAGTATTATATCATAATTTATTCGAAAGATACACAATTGTTGGCTACTTACGAGTGAAAATAACAATTCACGTCAAACTGTCGGAACGGTTGAAAGACTTTGACTCGGATCTGTATGTTTGTAAAACGTTTCATCGGAAATGAATAGCATGCTCGAACTTTCGAGAAGAGAAACTATCTTCACTTTTTTTCACTATGTTTACGTCAGTTTTTCAGCTGAAAAACATTGATCGACTCGAGATAATTATTCTCCCGCTTCTTTTCCGATCTGATTGAATCATATTTCCGAAGAATTTAATCACGACTCGATATTATTGCACGAAGAATTAAAGAATTTACGGCTATTAACGAGGGACGAACATAGACACCACCCACCACCGACCGGTCGAGACAAGTCGAGAGAAAAATTCGAACCAGCATGCAACTTCACGGCGAACGAAATTAAACCGTCGACTTCACTTGGATAATTATTTATGATCGTTGAATCGCAAGATCACAATTTCTCACCTCGACAAAGACGCGTGGGTCAAATTATAACACCAAACCTGAACTATGAGACCAGTCGGACGCCAAACAACAACTGTAATCAACTGTAATGGCGTCGAAAGGCGTCGTGTCGTGGCGTCCTAAGTTACGCCGAGAATGCCCGCAGGGTGGTGCTGCGCGCAGCGCCGCCAGCGCCTCTTCAGTTGGCTCAAATCACTAAATTAGCCTCACGCCACGCCGTAAAGTTTTTTTTTGTTCTATTTCCCAGTTATCCGGTGAAACCGATGTACCAACTTAACTCTCCCTCTTCCTAGACTTCAAACATGAATTCACCAGGCTTCATTGATTCAAACACTCAGGGATCATTTAACACTAAATATTGCTCTTATCTGAGACTGATTGCAAATGACCCAACCGTTTTTAAAACCCAGTCCGTGAATTTCTGTGGTACGTTCGGGAATTAACTACAGAATAAATTAGGTGTAACTAATAATATCACCGATAATAATAATATTATATAATAATATAACCGACTCGAAAGAGATTCTGTAGTTTTTTCTCTTCCGTTACGAACCTATTTATTACCGCTTCTAATTCAACACCTATCTTGATGCGGCTCTGAGAGACTGACTATTCGTCTTTCAATCTCACCTACGATACGAATCGCGTTCTGAATCTAATCGATGAAATATACTGCTGACATTTTTTTTTTTTCTCAAAATTGACGAATCTATCTTTTTCGATTTCTTAGGGGGCGATCAATTCTCAATACTTGAGAAATTATACAATCATGTGCAATGCTTCAAGATTTTCAGATAATTTTCAACAATAGAAATTAGGATGAATTATATGATCGTTTCAAAAATGCTGAATTGTCTGATTCCTCGGTCTATGAGAAGATGCTGATTGATGATTACATTTGAAATGTTTTCAGATTCCTTATGCAAACGTCAGGGAGTATGAATGTTCGAGAATATGGGTTTGTTTTGCCTATGATTACGAACAATACGAACAATTACATATGAAGGTATAACTAACAGCGTGTCAAGTACTTTTTTATTTTTTCAAGTATTTTTTTTATTTTTTTTCCAACAGCTGTCATTTCTACAAGACAATTGTCAAAAATCTTTGTCCATGCTACATCTTCGCTATTACCTTTTTAAATGAGAAAAAAATTACGTTTCATTTTACAGACGACGCCTGACAGAGAAAATACGTACACCATCAGCAACGATATCAAAAAGAAGGTCCTACCCGAGGGCTCATATCTCCGTCATTTTATACTTTTTTTTAAATCGTTATTATTTAAAATTATTCATAAGACTACTATGTATATGTGTGACATGAAAATTGTTTTATATCATTCATAGCTGCGTCAACATTTTTTTTATTTCTCTACCTATTTTTCCGGCGGAAGTTTGGATCGGAAAAGCGACACTGTCATTGGCTGTCGCTCGCCTTTTCGCCGCGCTGGTGTGCTGGGGCCATTAGGGTGCCGTCCTATGTAGGACCGGTTCGTCGGAATCCGGAATCACGGAACGGAACGTTGTATGCGTCGGTGTATACATACACGCAAAACATGGAAAAGGTCACTGGATTCCGTTCCGTTTTCCCGTTCGGGTCCTACATGGGACGGCACCCTTGGAGCATATACAGGGTGGGGCAATAACTATTACCACCTCATATATCTTTGAAACTAAAAGCTATAGCGGAAAATTCTTTTCACAAAAGTTGTTCAGTATTAAGGGGATCGTTGTATAGAGATATCAATTTTTCTTAAGTGGAGGCGCTCAAGAGATATCAAGATTAATTCCATTTACTTAAATGGACTCATATGTTAAAATTATTTTAAACGACCTATAACACATGGTCGATCAAGGTTGTACAAGACCGTTAATTTATTATTCATTTGCCAATTGCAACGACGATCCAGGGGAAAGGCGCAAGTATCAATTCTTGATAATGATATATTTTATTGTACTTTCTAGCGCGAACAGCGCGATCTGTCGTGACTTTCGCTAACGCGAACGCTTTAGTGTATACTTTTCGCAAAAGTGTAGAAAGTGTAGCTAAGACGAACAAACCTAAACCTATTGCGTGGCGGGGAGTCACGTGGCAGGGGTGACAATTGGATTGGCGCATGTATTTCTTTTAATATAAGCTACAAAAATATACGTATGATTGTCGGATACGGTGATCTGTTGAAATTATCATCCTGGTCAAATGACTGGCTTAATGTTCGTCAGTCTTCCGTCGAGTCCGCGCGTATCGATGAATAGGTTGAGCTGATACAGCTATTCTACCCTCTAACTGTGAGCTGAAAGTTAACCTTACCCTTATACTCGTAATTATATCCGCTCCGCGTTTTGATCTCTAACTTATTTGATTTTACAAATTTACACCATTTCTTGTTTTTGTATCTTAACTCTCGAGATTCTCGTGAACATTCAATGAACCTTGGCCCCGCGTACTGTGTATATGCATATGATGCATGTATACCCGCGTCTTTAACTTATTGTGTGTCGAGTTGGACTGATTTCCAAAATTCGAGTTAGGTCGTGTTTCGATTGGTGAAGGTGCACCCTCGTCCACTTGTCCTTCTGGTAAAGATATCTATATATATATTATATAGATATACAGGGTGTCCAATTTGAAATTACACATTAGAATATCTCTGAAATGAGAACTGCTAACGAAAAATCGTTCGGATGAGAATATCATAGTTTCGATGGGGACACATGATGATGATATCAGTTTAGTTGTGAGTAGTACTGCTCGTGAGAAATTAGCATGGACGTAGTTTTCTTAAATGGTAACCGATGTTTTACTCAAGACGAATGTTGTACCTCACGATGAGACAAATACAGCCATCTGGATAAAAGTGCCTATCGCTCACGGATCGCAAGTTATGACTGTTCGAAACTCCGAAATTTGTCAATGGTAGGTGTAGTTTCTAAATCGCATTCATTTTTTTTTTTTCACATTTTGTATGCTTGGCCGGCGATGACACGGAAAGACATCAAACAAAGGATAATAAACGCTTGTCACATTCAGCACAATACTCTGCTCGCCACACTCCAGCACTTCTAACGCCAGCTCAACTCTACCTTCAGACAGAGGGAAATGTGTTTGAATATTCCATAAACTCCTGAAACAACTGTGCTTTCGTCCCGAATTATTGTGCTTGAAAAAGTACTTATCTCGACAGTAGCAAGTTATGATAAATTTCGGAGTTTCTAATTTAATTTCTCATGAGCAGTACTACTTACAACCAAACTGATATCATTGTCATGTGTCCTCATCAAACTATGATATTCTCAGCCGAACCATTTTTTGATAGCAGTCCTCATTTCAAAGATATTCTAATGTATAATTTCAAATGGGACACCCTATATATAGATATAGATCAGTGGTCTGAACCGAGGGCCAGTGTGCGTTACATATTAGACCACTGATATATTTCAATTGAGACACGGCCATAGACTGATTTTCAAAATTCGATCCGACACATTTTCTACAACCCCAATCATTATTTCAGATTCTATTTGCCGATGTATGTAGATGTAGACAACAATTTTTTCGATACAGTATGCGTAAAATTGCATTTTACGCACACTGTGTCGAAGAATATCATATGAAACTCGTGCGTAACGTTTTTACGCACTTGTTGCATAATATACTATTCTTGTATACAAATGCTACTCGAGATTTAATTAAACGCAATTTCAATCCTATACCTTTGTCTTGTTCATTTATCTATTTATTACATCTAACACATACAGATAAGACGACACAGATGATTAATCCGACAGTAGAAATGTCAAGTATGGAGTCCCCTGAAGCCTCAGGAGATACAATGGAAAACACAAGGGAAACTACGGCGCCAAATGGTACAAAGGCTACAGAAAGCACGTTACTGTCAGGAAACAACATAGACACCTACAACGATGAAGAGAGAATAATAATCCCAGATGTGACTGAGGTAATTTTAATATTGTTAGTCAATTTTTGTCAGCCACAGGCTTTTCGTTCTCAATTTTAAAGGCCAATTGTTATTTTGTCATATGCCCTCCATCAAATTTCATGATCCCACTGTTCCGTTCTCTTAGAATTGAATAAAATAGAATAGAAGTGCTTATTATGCCCACGGCAATGTTGGAGAATGGCTGTGTATAGAATACTTCAATAAAGTATGAACAAGAGGCAAGGGAATGCCCTACTGAAAATTGAAAAAATAAAAAAATTTCATTCATTCGACACCAATGTTTGATCCTCTACGATAAAAAGGTCAACGCAGGGAACTATTTACAGTATTTTGCAGAAAACTTTCTCCGAAAGGTTCCCTGTGTTGACTTTTCCATCTCCGAGGATTGTCATTCTCTGTCAATACACATACCACCGTGATCTACAAAGTTAAAAGAGATTTTTTTTGATACGACACTCTCTAATGCTTTATAACACAAAAGAATTATGTTTTTTTCTTCAAACTTTCAGTAGGATCTGCCGTTAATTAAATTCGTTCAAGTTCTTCACCTGTTGGGTTACTCCGAATTCTGTCTATGAAAATATCATTTTAAATCATTCTGGGGTGAGCCAGAATTCCACTCAATTTGGAAAAATTGACTCAATTATTATGTCTAGCTTTTCTATCTACAAGTTCGAAGGCCCTAAAAATATCCAAGTAGTTCTCAAAGTTGCTATCTTACTTGGAAAATAGTCACAATCTGTGTACGAAGATCATCACGTAAGTTTATCTAAGTGCTAAAGTCAATATTTAACAGTGTTATCAGGCACGTAACACTTGAAATACAATATTGCACGATTGCAGTACTCTGATCTGTAATAATATGCTCTCAAACAGATAAGCAAGTTTCTATGACATTTTCCATCTATTGGTCGACTGTTATTCAAGTGCTGGAACTTTTTTTCATAAATCTTTTAATTCTTTCTTCGTCCGTAGACAATTATCTCTCTGGGCGCGAACAACCGAGAAACGTGCCCCACGAAAAAATAGCATCTGGATGAACTTTTGGAAATTACATCCGAGTACACGATTCACATTTCTCATGTTTGACAAAGACGTTTGATTCCCTAGTATTGTTTATTCAGAAAGTCAAGCAAAGTTTTATCTAACTGCGCTTCTGCAATGAAATATAATCATATCGATGTATAATAACGCAGCGTCCTTTTCCCTTTTCAGGAAAACTTCAGCTTCAGAAAATTATGGGCATTCACAGGTCCCGGATTTTTGATGTCCATTGCTTACCTTGACCCTGGAAACATCGAGTCAGATTTGCAGGCTGGAGTTGCTGCGAATTACAAGGTAAATTTTTTTTTTTTACGGAAAACAAGTGCCCAGATCATGAGTCGGACGACGTAATCAGGGAATTAAATACCTATACTTAAATGGAGCCTGAAATTCAATCAAGTCTGCTGCTGATTACAGTTATTATGGGTCCTGCTGAGTGCTACGATACTTGGACTTCTCATGCAAAGACTGAGCGCAAGGCTTGGCGTGGTGACGGGGACACATTTAGCGGAAATGTGTTATAGGCAATATAAAAAAGCCCCGCGACTGATACTGTGGATTATGATAGAAATTGCAATCATTGGTAGCGACATGCAGGAAGTTATAGGTACAGCAATCGCTTTGTATCTGCTGTCCAACAAAAGGTAAGTCATTTCATACTAGCTAAAATCTTCATGATTCATCATTGGCCGATTCTTGCGCGTGGCACCAAAATCTTTGGCTGGAGTGATTTGTAAAACATAACACCCTATAAGTCTCATGTCAAGTAAGTTCAAAAGTAACCAATGGTCATTGTTATTTCAGGATACCACTATACGGAGGAGTACTGATAACCATAGTGGACACTTTTACGTTTCTATTTTTAGATAAATACGGGCTGCGCAAGTTGGAGTTCTTTTTTGGATTCCTGATTACCATAATGGCCGTTACTTTTGGCTACGAGGTAAACTTGTCGTTAATTCGCCTAGTTCCGTAGTGATAGGCTCAAATGTAGCCAGATATCTTTTTATTACACCAAGTTTCTTTGTCTGTATCGGCATATGTATGGATGTAGCTATTTGAAACCCGTGAAAAACATCAGTACAATCATAATCAATCGTTATTATCAATGGCTGCGCTACTAATGACAAATTGTTTGAGTAAACTACTGTTCTATCGAGTACAGAATTACTCCATTCAACGACTCAAGACTTTTTGTTTATTTTCAGTACGTTGTATCCTCCCCGCCACAGGGTGCAGTACTTGCTGGAATGTTCACACCGTGGTGCAAGGATTGTGGTCCTCACGCGATAACTCAAGCCATTGGCATTGTTGGAGCAGTAATAATGCCGCATAATCTTTACCTACACAGTGCCCTCGTTAAGGTAAAATAATTACAAGCAAACAACCGATTCTGCTATCCTGTTAGATTAAAATGTCGATAATAAATCGCTGCCATTTTTTTGTCCCCATAGTCGAGGAATATCGATAGGAAACAACCGGCCCAGGTCAGAGATGCCAATATGTACTATTTCGTCGAAGCCAGTATCGCATTGTTCATCTCCTTTCTGATCAACGTCTTTGTCGTCGCCGTTTTTGCACATGGGCTGTTTGACAAAACGAATGCTGATGTGGTGAGTATCCCCCGAATTGTTATCGATATTAAAAAAGTTCGCCAAGCCAGGTGTAAATATTGACGAACAATGATCTCTTAGCTTTGCTGTACGCACCTTGCCCCTTGAAAATTGGCGTTACTATGATTATTTAATCGCAAGAGCAGTTACGGTAGGTAGAATAATCTTTTCAATTCTATTTCAGTATTCCACATGCGAGGCAAACAACTTTACGTTGGGGATGGCAACGTTTGAGGTGACTACAACGATCGTTAAACCTAAATATCGTATATTATTTTGAAGAAGATACAATTTTTAGGGGCCGCACTTCGCAGTCGATCACTTCTCGACTTCTTTTTACGAGACTGTGCCGTTCGTCTCTTAGATTGCGAAATTCTGGCCCTCTGCAAAAGACCCTAAAAAACACCGCAGTATTGACAGAAAATGTTTTAAGAAATAACGGAGATTCGTCCCTCTTTGGTAATTCTCTATAGTCCGAAATATAGCTGCTTAGTCCCATTGAACTATTTCCGAAACCGTTTCGAATTTGATATCACGTTTATCTACGAGAAGCAAATACCCCCAGCTATGTAGATGTGCAGTGCTTCTCTCGTATACCACATATTTTACTTTGCGCGAAAAATTACGTCAGCCAAACAATAATTTTGTTCGCATTCCGTGAATTTAACGACTACTGCTGGACATATTGGTGAAAATTTCTGATTCATTAATTTTTGAACTTGACTCGCTTACAGAACAACAATAGCACAGTCGATGCGGATCTCTACAGCGGAGGAATATTCCTTGGTTGTCAATTCGGCGCTATTGCCATGTACATTTGGGCTATAGGTATTCTGGCCTCTGGTCAATCCTCAACGATGACTGGCACGTACGCAGGTCAATTTGCGATGGAAGGATTCTTGAACCTTCAATGGGCTAGGTGGAAGCGGGTGTTATTCACTCGTACAATAGCAATAATTCCCACGCTGGCGATAGCGTTTGTAGCCGAAATCAACGATCTGAGTAAAATGAATGAGTACTTGAACGCCGTAATGAGTCTGCAATTGCCCTTCGCGATACTACCAACAATAGCCTTCACCAGCAACGATCGGATAATGGGACAATTCAAAAATGGATTGTAAGTACAGTGTTGATTGTATTTTTGGAATAAGGAGACCTACATATCTTCGCACAACTGTTTTCTCATCTACTTGCAGGGGGAACAAAATTGCCTCGACCACCCTGGCCGTCGTGGTGATAGCGATAAATATTTACTTCGTCATTAGCACAGTGCAAGAAAAAGACCCAAAACATTGGGCAATACTTCTATCAATCGCCATGTTTTCCATCCTCTACGTTATATTTTGTTTCTATTTAGTCATGCACATGGCTATCAATATGGGTGCGACTGGTCTCACCAACTACGCGGTACGTACATAGAACTTTTTTCACAGAGACAAGTAAATCGAGTGAATTTCAACATATCGAAATCTTTCCACGACTAATTCCTGTCACTCCGTGCGTTATTGTTTATCCTATTGTTCCAGCTTGTCGCCAAGTACATCGGCGGTCCGCAGAATACAAACTTCAACTTAGTGAATCAAATACCTTACGCAAGATGAGAGTATAGAGCTTAGTCAACCGTCTGGAAGGAGGCAAGAGAGGAGAGCGTACAACTATTGTACTACTATACAGGGTGGGGCAATAACTATTACCACCTCAAATATCTTTGAAACCAAAAGCTATAGCGGAAAATTCTTTTCACAAAAGTTGTTCAGTATTGAGGGGGTCGTTGTATAGAGATACCAATTTTTTCGTAAGTGGAGGCGCTCAGGGGATATCAAGGTTAATTCCATTTTTTTAAATGGACTTATAGGTTTCTGGTTCTATAGCGTGATAGCGGCTTTCGACCCGAATTCAACGACCTATAACACAAGGTCGTTCAAGGTTGTACAAGATCGTTAATTTATTATTCTTACCTTACAGGATATGCTCAAATTCATTAATAAACTACCTTTCGAGTGTCTTTGTTTTACACATTATTTGTTTTCTTCCCATGGTGAGAATGATAAATTAACGGTCTTGTACGACCTTGAACGACCCTGTGTTATAGCTCGTTGAACTCGTATCAAAAGCCACTATCACGCTATAGGACCAAAAACATGAGTCCATTTAAAAAAATGAAGATGACCTTGATATCTCCTGAGCGTCTCCACTTACGACAGAATCGGTATCTCTACACAACGGCCCCCTCAATACTGAACAACTTTTGTGAAAAAATTTTCCGCTATAACTTTGAGTTTCAAAGATATTTGAGTTAGTAAAAGTTATTGTCCCACCCTATATACTATTAATATGTCCTTGCACAACGATGAATATAATTGGAAATACATTTATTGTCATAAGAGTTGGAACCGGGAAGCTGAGGGAATCCTGATATTCTATAGAAGCTTGTGATATTCATATCATCGGAAATTACATTGTATTTCATAGAAGTATATTTTCACACTCAGTTGCTTGATCTGATAAAGATCTATCGTTATAGTAGTACGAAGGACTGAAATTGCGTGCGTGTTCATTAGGGTGGCGCAAAAAAACCGACTATTTTTTTTTTTTGAGTCTCGAGTGAAAAAATGTTAGTTTTTGATGTTTTAAGAGGCCTCTCCAAAGGACAGCTCAAAAAAAATTTTTTTAGAGGTCGCTCCAAATTTTTTTAAATTTCAAAAATCGTCAAAAATCGATTTTTTTTTTTTTTTTAATTTTTTTTCTCGGTACGGTATAATTTTACAGACAAAAAAAAAAAAGTTTCCGAAAGTTTCAGTTCAAAATTCAAATTTTAAAAGGTTGCTCATAATTTTTTTTAATTTATCAGTGCATTACTTTAGATTTTTTCGAGCGACCTTTTAATATTCACATTAAAATTCCATTCATTTTTTTTTTTTTTATTTAGTATAATAATCGATAAAAATACACCACGAGATCAACTAAAAATCAACCACAATATAGAAATCATAATTTTAAAAATCGTAAGTTATATCCCAATGCAAGTAAAATGAATTCAATACGAACTTTAAATAAATAATATGATAATAAATAATTTTAATAATTAACGATATAAATAATATAAATAATATATGATATTAATTTACCTAAAGTTGAAATCTGTCATAATTTAAAATTTAGTTTCAGCATTAATAACAAAGATCATTGAAATATTGTTAAAATTTTATAGTTGATTAAATAAAATTATTGAATTAAAAAAAATTATGTTTTCTATATTGTGCTTGACTTTTAGTTCATCTCGTGGTGTATTTCTATCGATTATTGCACTAAATAAGAAAGATAAAATGTATAGAATTTTAATTTGAATATTAAAAGGTCGCTCGAAAAAAATCTAAAGTAATGCACTGATAAATTGAAAAAAATTATGAGCAACCTTTTAAAATTTGAATTTTTAACTGAAACTTTCAGAAACTTATTTTTTTTTTGTCTGTAAAATTATACCGTACCGAGAAAAAAAATTTAAAAAAAAAAAAAAATCGATTTTTGACGATTTTTGAAATTTAAAAAAATTTGGAGTGACCTCTAAAAAAATTTTTTTTGAGCTGTCCTTTGGAGAGGCCTCTTAAAACTTCAAAAACTAACATTTTTTCACTCGAGACTCAAAAAAAAAAATAGTCGGTTTTTTTGCGCCACCCTAGTGTTCATACGTCGGATTGAAATTTTATTGCGATTACCTCCATTATACTTTCGAATATTATTGAATAGGATGTTTAATAATACATATTGTTTATCTTTTACTCGACAATAATAAATATATATATAGTGACGTTGTTTCCAAACCACCTTGGCGTTGTCTGTTATTTTTTTTTCCGTTGTACCGTCACCAGGAAGTTAGGAAGTAGATAACATTTTTCATACATCTATTCGAATTCAAAAAGATCATCGAGGTCTTCTTCTTCTTCTTCCTAACAGCGCTGGGGGAAAAAAACCTGCGTAACCCTTCCGGTCTAGATTGAGATTTGATTTGTTATAGGAAGATATTATAACAGGAAAGAAAGGTCAGGGTTGCGATTCGGTAACTTTTCGCTAATTTGCTACAGGTGCCTATTCACGACTGCGAATAGACGCTACTTTTTCAGCGTTAACGTACCACGTGACTCACATTTTCACCGCTAGATCTGTTCGCTAGAAGTTCGATTCATCCAACTTCTAGCGTCTAGTCGCGATAATGTGGCGTTACCGCCGGTTCCATTTTCAAATAGAGTACGCCACAATTTGTGGATCGTGCGGACTAATTACGGCTCCACTCTTGATATTTTTGCCCATATGCTATGACATTATGCCATTCTTGAACATTTCGCGTATACATAATTCTTCAATTATTGTAAACAACAAAACACATGACACTTTGGAGCACAAAAGGGCGCGAATCACATAACCCATGATATGAGGATGTCGCTATTTCTTGACATCCGATTTCGTTTACATGAGCGACCGTTGATGAATTTTCGCTGGTTTTGGACGCCACTTGTGTTTTCACGAGCGATCGTGGAACGGCGAATAACCAGGGTCACGTGACAATCATTCGCTTAATTTTCAGCGAATAATTTGCTCGTGAATAGGCACCTTAAGTTTTCGCCAACCCAGCGAAGACCGTTGGTTGGCCGAGGCGCGTCCAATCGGAGATCGTTTTGGGTCTGCCGGTACAGTAGGCACTACCGACGTACGGTGGCGCCGTGGGCTTTCTACGGCCGCTAGCCGTAACAAACGCGAAGATCTGTTTGACATATTACTTATTGACTTATATTAGATCTTATGAGTTATAATGACAATAATAACGATTAACAAACTCTCACGTGCTGCATTATATTATCAAGGCCCTATTGTATTAAATATTTATTGTTTAAATTCGTATTATTTATTTACCCAACCTTTCAAATAAACCCATGGCCTAACCGCAAACGCAGACGCAAGAGCAGCGCAGCGGCGCTCCTGATTAGTGGTCTCTCTCTCTCTTTTTCATACGACTTATCGCTCGGAGAGCATGTAGTCTAACCCTGATTGGTGGTTGACACGACTCGTCCTACTTTAGACCAATGAAATTTTGTTGTCCAGTGAAGTTGCCCATGATCAGATAAATACCTAGGGACACAAGCGCACGCCATTTTAGAACCGGTTCTAAAATGAATACATATGCGCGGTAAGTGGGATAGCTTGAATAGTGGTGTCGCGACTCACGAGACACTTCTTGGGCGTCATAAAACCCAATAAAACCAGTACAGTATCGTCGGACCAAGGGTAGAATCGCATCTTGAATACACACACACACACACACATACACCATACTCAACCATACTCATTCTCCATAAATTGTTTAATGTCGTTATTATTACGGGTGTGTAAAAGTCCCCTTTTAATTGGTGCGATTTTAACGTGAGCCGCCGGATCAGTCTCGTTGGTGTGAAGATTTTGCCTTGTGATACACGCTATGGAGATCCTGCGTAACATCTCAGCAGGCTTTTGGTCGCCTGACATTTGGTTGCCACCGAATACGACGTGGGCTGACCTCACGCCGACCGCCGAAAACAAATTCATAGACTACAGACATCTGATTTTCCCCATACCAATGTCTATGATCCTCCTGGGGTTGCGATACGTCCTTGAACGGTAGGGTTCACAATTTTATCAAAAATATATTCGCCGACCGTTGTATTGACCAGTCAATCAATTGGAAGAATAATTATTATTAGCATAGACTCTACTCGCGCTCGCTGCGAATACGATTGCATATCTTGAGGTATCGGATGTTGCGCATACGTATGTATGTACTACTACATGCACTATACATGCATGCATAATTTCGGGCCACGTGCAATGTGCCTAGGATTAACGGATTTCGCCTGCGGCTAACGAGGAATCAATTAAAATCTCATCACCGCCCCATCGCCAGTGGTCAAAAAGGCGTCGAAATATTTTGTTCTTTGTTTACAACACGCACCTAATCATTGCTACAAATTTAAGTTGAAGTGTATTTTTCGTGCTTCACGTGAATACAGAGTTGTCTAACTTGTAGAAAATGAATTCAACCGATCCTAACTTGGTTCTTTCATTTATGCATTGACAATTTTTGCTTAGAAATTCAACTGATTAATGCAAAGCAATCTAGAGTATTTTTCCAGTCTGCTTGTCCCCCCCCCCCCTTCATCTTGTGACCGAGGCGAATGTGAATGTTCGACAGGGTTCAGAGTTCAACTTTCCATTCATTATATAACTGCTTTGTTGTTATGATGTCTATGAATAGTATCATATTGTCAGTGCTTTCGATTCGCTTGTTTTATACTTCTTAGGGCGGTATTCATAGTTGGGTCTTATTTTCAAGATCATCTTAAGTTCTTGAGACGATCTTAAACATAAGACCGGACTATAAATACGGCCCTTAGTACCATGCGGTTACAAAACAATCCTCTATTATAGAATGGGGAAGAAGCATAACTACAAGCGGTCATGTACGATCATTTAAATGTAAATTCAATCCCTGGCTACTGCATTAGCCGCATGTTACGGTTGCTGGGGCGCAAGGACATATCCGCAACTCTGACGGCACTGTAAGAAGATTTGAAACGCAGATAAAGATTGTACCATTGGTATAGTTAGTACCATTGGTATAGTTAGTAGTAATTAGTACTTATTTTGGTTCAAAGATTCGGGCGAATTGAAACGCATCATTCGAAATTGTTATTCTGCACCAATCTCATGTTATTTTAACTTCGTTCTCCTTTAAGAGGTATCGATTTCTGTCATACGTACTAAGGAAGTGGGGATCAAATGTACCGCAGCAATGCGCTATTATTGATTTACACCGGTCCGTTGCATGTATATTAGGGTGTTCCTTATTTTGGTCATTTCTGAATTTGAATAAAAGCCCCTTAAAACCTTCCAAATAACTCTAAAAAAATTTCTCCCAAATTTAAACCCTTGCTATTAATATTAAACCGACCTCCAAGACGACAAAAGTTTTAAATGGAAAATTGCATGTATTTTTCAAAACTAAACCTTGAACTTTCATAACTCCGATGTTTATTGATGACAAAATGTGAAATTTGGTATAGTTATTTCTACTTGTAAGATGTACAAAGTGTGTGCATTAGAACAATTTTTAGATAATTATATTCTTACCTTTCAATGTGATGAAAAAAAAATTTTCTCAAGAGTTAAGCATTGAAAGGTAAGAATGTAATCATCTAAAAATTGTTCCAATACACCATTTTGTAAATCATACAAGAACAAATAACTATACCAAATTTCAGATTTTTTCATCTATAATTATCGGAGTCATAAAAGTCCAAAGCTTTTAATTTAATTAAAAAATACAGGCAATTTCCCCTTTAAAACTTTCGTACTCTTGGGCGTCGGGTTAATAATAATATTAAGGGCTCAAACTTGGCAGGAATTTGATGAGTTATTTGGAAGAGCTGGGGGGGGGGGGGGGGTGTGTTAATTAAATTCCAAAATGACCAAAGTAAGGACCACCATCATGTATATAAACATGTAACTATGTACCGGCTTGCAAGAAACAGAAAACCGTTATGAGGCTTGCGCCAAGTAATTAGTATGCAGCCGACGTATGCACTTACCTTTAGCGCAGCATAAGAAGCAATGTTATACTCTGACAAAAATCCGTTATATCAACCAAATACTTCTCTTGATACCGTTCATCCAGTTACTTCACATTTTCTTGTACTAGCCCAATTTCTCAATTTTCACTTCAGACACGAAAAATCTGGCTGTCTTCATTGCTATTAAAACTCGAATTCAAAAGATGATCATAATACCAATGGTAAGGTTTCTGTGACGCGAAATCATTAGTTCAATGGTTATCATCACATCCAACATTCTGGTGGGCTTGTTCAAACATTGAACTCTTAGAAGCCCGGAATAATTCTTACGAGCAAGGATATCTTGGAGTTGAGGTGAAATTTTTCAAACGTTTGGCACCAATGTTGGCCAAAACACTACCTGATCTCAGCAAATGTTTGATATATTTTCATGAAACACGAATTTTTTTAGCTGTTTGCTAGTCCAAGGCCATTCAAGGCTATCTTGATTTCAAATTTTTCAGATGCTGGTTTGCCCCGATTGGAAAATCTATAGGTATAAAGAATACAAGACCAAAGAAAGCTCCGCCAAATATAATTTTAGAGAAAGCTTATACCGGCAAGAGGATAAAGCACAAGCAGGTGATTCTTTTGTGCCTCTACCATTCATGCATTTTCTTTTTACTACTGTTCTTACTGTGGATCTTTTGATTTCCAGGTACTGGCGTTGGCTAAGCAGCTAGATTGGTCCGAGCGACAAGTCGAGCGATGGTTACGACTTCGCAGATCCCAAGACAAGCCATCGACGCTGACGAAATTCTGCGAAAACAGGTCCGTAGCATTTTCATGGACACCGTCAAAATCTCTATCACAAAGTTACGAGAAATTGTTTTACAGATGTGCCTACTCTTATTTTCTAGCTGGCGATGCCTGTACTACACGTACTCTTTTATTTTTGGGTTGACCATTCTTTGGGACAAACCCTGGCTTTGGAAGATAAATAATTGCTACTTCGATTACCCGTTCCATCCGGTGAGCGACGATGTATGGTGGTACTACATGATTTCCATGGCGTTTTACTGGTCGCTCAGCTTTTCTCAGTTCTTTGATGTCAAGCGAAAGGATTTCTGGCAAATGTTCATCCATCATATCGCTACTATCGTTCTAATGTGCTTCTCATGGGTGGGAAATTTAACCAGAATTGGTTCACTGGTCTTATTGGTACATGACTGCGCAGATATTTTCTTGGAGGTAATAAGTTTTACAATACTTTACTGATGCAGCCACATCAATTCCCTGTACCGAGAAATACCACGGTATTTCTTGCCGAGTCTCGTGGTTATTCAACTCACTGTTCGAAATTATTGTTACAGGCGGCAAAAATGGCAAAGTATGCCAACTACCAAAAATTATGCGACTTCATATTTGTCATTTTCACCGTCCTCTGGATCGTGACTAGAATGGGAGTGTATCCGTTTTGGATTATTTACAGGTAAATGACTTGGACCGGTCGATTTTTTTTTTGTGAAACTTTAATGCTAAAAAGTGTTTCAATGAAAAACGATTCAATGACTGTCGCAATAGATCGACGAATATCTGCAGAGCGCACAGAACATTTGTTACTGGTGACAATTTGATCTTGACTCGATGGAATATAAGAACTTGATCTTTTGTCATAGCACAACGATAGAGGCGCCAAAGATTGTGCCAATGTTTCCTGCATATTATATATTCAACGCGTTGCTAATTCTGCTGCTCGTGCTCCACGCTATATGGACATGGTTGATTTTGAAGATAGCGTACAACGCCTTTTACGCCGGACAGGTTTGTAGCAATATGTATCCACTTTCTGATTCTCAATCTATTTATTTGGGTCGTTGAATTCTTTCGTTTGCATTGATTTCATTGTTTTACGGGCTATGAAAAAGATTAATTGATTCTCCAGATGGAGGGAGATATACGAAGCAGCAGCAGTGAAGAAGTGTCCGATTCGCTGGTGAATGCTCCTCTGTTGAATAACACAAATGAACAGCACAAAGGAAAAGCGAGTCCAAAAGAGAAGCAACACTGAGGAATAGATCCGGTAATAGAGAAAGCTGTGTGGCTGCTTGAATGGCCATAGATACTGTTGTCATTTATATTGAAATAAGAATGATGCAAATAATACGGTACGTGAACTGGCTAGAATAAGACAAAGATGCCATCTTTTTGACAGCGAGGGCGTTGAGCTTGTGTGAGGAATTGTTTCGAAATACATCTCATTGCATTTATTGTATTTAGGTATCGAATAAGAACAAATTCATTTTTATATTCCTGTAGATTATTAGTGTGATAAAGCGATGCAATTTACAGATATTTTCAAGCTTTCTTGCGTAATTCAAAAGTTATTCGAATCTTTATAATAAAACAAGATTTACTAATCGCACGAGCTGATAATATATTCAACTTAAGCGTGCCAATTTCATTCACCGGACAAACCTATTGTGTAATTCTATTTTCTTTTCATATCAATTAGAATATACAATTTTAAGTCTGTTGACTCGACTGGAAAATATGTTGTCACACTTTGTAACCTTTACTGAGCACCAACACCACGCTCGTAAGCTTACATCGAGATCGATACTTGAAAAAAAAAAAAGAAAAAAAAAAAAGAAAAAACTTGTAGGTAGATCCATGTTTGTGTTGGAAGAATTTTTTTGCAGCTGTGTGAAGACATGAGCATATACCTATTTGGGCGTGTAAACGTACTGAAAATTTTACACAATGTGAATTGAAATTGTTATCGCTTTTGGTATTCGAATACAAGCATGCAGAATGCCTGCAAATGGTATTATTAATTTTAATCGTTATATCACGTGTTGCGACACTAATTTGTATGTCCTACCTGCTATGATCTGATAACTCAATATCAAAAATCAGTGGCTTGTGAATATACTGTACTTGACTTGTAGGATGAGCAGGGATTGAATAAACGAAGAGTGTTTCTAGTTAGGTAGTGGATACATTTTGAACGACTGAACAACGTGTATATATAGGTATTTTCTAGTAACAAAAATCTATACATATGTCTTGAAAAATGTTCGCCGTACGTCTTCGTTATTTGACAAAGAGATCTATGATTGGAGAGACTTGTTACGGAATTGCTAAGTCACTTATTATCATTCATTATTATTTGCTAAGTCAGTAGCAATTAATTTGAACGGAAAAGTAGAAATTTCCAAAGAATTTCAGTCACAATTTCAGAATGTTATATCATCAGAAATGACTAAGCTTTCATGATTAACGCATAGATCCTTCTCTGGCGTACCATGAAAATTTATCATACCATTTATTTATACATCTCAACTAGGAGGAATTTCATAGCAATTGAGTAATTTAGGAACATGTATGGCTTGTAATTCGGAGCGGCACATTTCCATATGCATTTTCAAATACCTTCTAATAGGAAAAACCGTTCCGAAAAATTTTGGAGCCTAAAATAATGACGCTAATAGATAATAAACAAGTCGTGCATAGAATGTTATCCTCGTTATTGCCAACTCCTTGGCGATTTACCAGGTTTGACGAGAATATATATTCGCAATTGAAAGTATACAGTTTCACGATGTACTGTTAAAATTGTTAACTATTTACGTTCGATCAATAAATCACGGGTTTCCTTTTGCTCTCCAATGGTATTCAACGTTACTGCGTGTAAACAAGAGATTGAAAATTGAAAAGAAATTCTAAATATTGGTGTCGTTTGTCGCGTGCCATTATTATTATTATAATTCAGAATTTGTCCAGCTTATTACTTTGAACTTGAGGAACTCAACCATACCATGCTTGAGATGCTGCAATGATTATTATGGTTTGCTCCCAGGCCATCGTTTGAACTTTTTAAAGTAATAATAATAGAAGTAACACTAATAATAATAGTAATAATAATAATGATAATAATGATAATAATAATAATAAATATGATGAGGATCATTTGTTGATTTATTAGAGTACGCACGATTGTTTATAGAATTCAACAAAGGATAAGATATCATATAATAGTATGTATAATATAGGTATAAAATGAATGTAGAACAAATTTATGGAATAACTAAATGGACGTGCAATTGCGTTCAGACTAATGTGTATAAAAATGAATACGAATTTTTGTACACCAGAAAGTCATTCCAGTTAAAAAAAGTTCTGTCCGTGTAAAGTATAAAGAAGAACATTATCAATAAATCTAAGGGTCCCGGACAAGATATCTCGTTTCATTTTTCGGCTTTTCCACGATTATTGAAAGTCATGTTCCTTGTGAAACCAAAACCACGCGGCGCTGACAATATACGGTCGCATCGAGTAACACAAGTCTCGGGCTGTATTACACTATTACGTTACTTAAGTAAATGCTACAGGTTTACAGAAGAAGGGTTAAGTTTGTGAAGAGGTGCACCATACGTTGTTTGGTAAAAATAATGCCGAGTGCGATAGTGGATCAAATATATATTTCTCATCTAAATATCGTCGCTAAAAGTGTACATTGCAAGAAAAAAATGTTTAGTTTTATTCAAATACTCCTCCGTGTCTACCGCGTCTTCTTTCCTACAGAATTATTACAAACTTTTGCAAATCTCTAGTACCTACCTACTAATTTATCTTTATCGTAGTTTACGACGACAATAAAAGTTCTACCTCCTGTTTCTCATATTAAATCTAATATTATTGAATTATTATAGTATATAACATATAATTTCTGTGCATAAACGAGTAACAATCACAGTGTTATTTCATTAATTGTTTACAGTATTACTAACTTACGGACTAAATCCTGGATACTTTATATTCTGTTATATCGTACATATACTAGTATGAGATAAAATACGGTAAGGCCTCGTACACTTCCTTATACCAACTATAGCTTGAATATTTTTGAAACATTTTTCGGGAGGCGCGAGATAAGGAATAAAAAAGAAATATTATTTATAAGAGTAAATTCGCGTCGTCGATTGTTAAACACTAACAGCAATATATTACTATAAAACTAAATATGATAATACTTGATTTACAAAGGAGACTATCATATTCTATAAATCTTGTGTTCTATACTTCATCTAAGTGGGATCAATGATATCATTGCGCTAAATCTGCAGAAGTCTTGATAAGTCATCACAAGGCAGGCAAGCACTTGGGTACAACTTGCATTGCACAATATTTTGCACATCCGGTAGAGGGGGACAGACAATGGAGAACTTGCAGATTTCTATGTAATGTAGCAATTATTTATTCTGTATTCCAAGGTATGATGATGCCTTGGGATATGGGTTTTTTTTTCATATTCAATGCTTTACTCATAAAATTGTAATTCTATTTAATCTTTACTTGCTGAACGAATATTATATTTTGAGGGAATCATTGCCACAAAAAATTACTAAGGATTTTATAGAGTGTGTTCAACCGAGGATCGAAAAACCTAGATTCAAAATGGGAATGGTCCGATTGAAAGACAACGACTGCCTGAACGAAGTCGCAGCGTAGCGTATTCGTATTGGAGATATTATATTCCAACTAATCACTACCCAAGTTATGTAGCATCTGTTCTGTCTAGGCACTTGTATCCACAGTTCAAGGATACACATACCGTGAGGTTTCGTGGACAGAGCTCGGTCCAAGCGTGCAGGCCCTGATTTAGTCGTATATTACAAGGGCCCCCAATTTCAGACTTGCCACCGCAACAGCGAAGTCCATCTGCTATTGGATTTCGATTCTTATCAAATAATAATGGCCAAGGATATTCGAATAAATAAGCGTCCGCCTGCTCGAACCGGGCTCTCGCCACGTAAACCTCACGGTATACCAATGCATGGATATTTGCAACTATAAAATCATCTTCACTTGCAATCAGTTTTGGAACAAAACGTAGTTTTAAATATTGTCAATACGTTTCTAGAATCATTGAAATCCGCGAGATTTTTTCAGCGATTGCGCAGAATGACCAAAGTATGATTATGCATCTTTGCTAGGACCCAGCGCGATTATAGGTATTTCTAAGTGATCTGCATAATACATTCCGCAACGCACATGTTACGACGGCGGTCCTTGATTGTGACAATGATTCTCTAAAAGCAAGATGATAACACGAGATAAGAATAAGGAGAGCCATTGTTCTGTTCCTAGAATTATCGAGAAGGAAGAGGGCTTCAATTAATTATTTAACGAACCTTAACATCTTATAATTGCACATTCCTAGTTCTTAACTGTTGATTTTGCAAGAGCGATATATCAGAATTCTAATAAAGCTATGTGATTTTTCACGAGGATAGTTTTTGAAACATTTGAAAATCACTTTCCCAGTTCGAGTGGGTCGATCTCCTCACACCCGAAAGAAATATAATACAATGAAAGTCCGAAAGTACGCTAAAGCCACGAGAATCTCAATAAAATTTCGTCCATGACGCGAGTGTCTATATTTTTAGGTGCCTAAATCCTAATTTTAAATAATCTGCCATCTAATGTCCTTCATCTACATATTCCGTTTCATGTACTTCCTGCAATTCGTACATTCGTATATTTGTGACCGGATTGTCTCTCTATGTACACCTAAGACTGAGCCGATTACCTCAACAGTTGTATAACAAGTTGCTTGATTATTATTCTGCCTTTTATTTGCTGGCATAAGTACTCGTTCTCCTTCGAATCAAACGGATTGAGGGGTTTATACAATATCTTTCTTTTACAGTGAGAAGTAATAAACAAAAATAAGTGCGTTTAAAAAATATTCAAGCCTGTTTTCTATCGAAGCTAAAAGTTTGTTAATCAACAACATAAAAATGCATTCTTTAAATAACATTATATTAATTTGATAATTAATTATATGCAACACGTTAGAATTCAGTTCGTAACGCCTTGAGTTGTCACTTCTACAATTTATAAATTACACATTAGAGTTACAATCCTATAATAAGAGCAATGATAACTTCGTCGATGAAAAAAAAAAAAAAAAATGTTTTTCCGATTAGCGGGCAAGCGCGATAATAATTTTTTAAATGAAATAATGTACATGTACAAAATGATCTTGATTTTGTACGGCTAATTAACTCTGGAGGTCATGAATACATACAAATATTATAGATTTTATATATTTATATGTGTATATATAAATGTGTATGTATGGGTATCTGTATATATGTATATGTGTACGGGCTATCGTGTAGAATTTTTATTAAATATGTCACGTCACTATCAAAGGTTTGGTTCGGGTCGAAAGAGATAGCGTCGAGAACTGGGTAAAGCTGCAACTGACCGTATGCAAGGGTGATAGAAAAATACAAGTATCAAATATCCTATCGAATTAGTGGCAAGGTGAATTTAATGAGTTTGTCGAAAGAAATTGAAGGGAGAAAAATTATGAGACTGCAAATTGTCTGGCCCAAGTAAGAAGGGTGAGGAGAATCGGAACTCCGAGTAAAATAATAATATAACAGTATCTTTTTAATCTAACACCACCTCCGATAAAACCAACTTATTCTCGTAAGATCTGTGCTCAACACATAATAGTGAATAACAATATTTTCATCGACTATTTACAGTAATATACAGGATGCCACATAGTACGAGACGGACAAAATCATCAAATTCGTAACTGCCGTTTCACAATTTTGAGTCTTCAATTTTCATTTCAATTACGACTCTGGCCTATTTCGTTGTACATCTGACTTTTTCCCTTGGATCTGGTCAGTTGTTTTGTGAACTGCGTCTTCGCCTTTAGCTTCATTAGATATCCTTTCGCTATTCATTTCAACAGATTTTTCTACCATCTCGGAGGCCTCCTTCAAACTCTGTTCTTTCTCCGTAGGTACTAAACTTGTTTCCATATTTCTCGATAGCGTTTCTCTATCACTTTCCCCCAACGATGGTGCTATATCATTTTGTGTGGCTACTTCGCCGTTAATTTTGGCTACCGCCTTCTCCTTTTTCTCAATATCTTTCTCTGCCATCGGCTCTGTATTCCCATCCGAACTCTTTGCTTTCAAAGTCAGAGGTTCCTTCTCTGTAGTTTCAAGATCAACATTCTCTGGTTCCTTGGACTTGAGTTTGAGAGTATCCATTTCCGGTACTTCTATTTCCAACTGTGATTTTGGTCTCGCCGTCGTCTGCGTCGTCACGTTCTGCAAGGTCTCCGCCAGGGAATACCCAGAGGTTGAGAGAGTAACCGTAGTGGTGGTTAACAAATTCTGAAAATTAGTGGAAGCTGAATTTCCCGTTTTCGAAAAATTGCCGATATTGAGCTCCTGTTTTGCCGCATTCTTGGCCAGGTGCAACGCAATGTTCTCTACCCTGGTCGATAGCTGGGGTTCTGTATTTCCCAATGTAAACATGGGAGTGGTATTGATTGCAGTCAACGACTTCGGAGACTTTGGGGACTTTGGGGACGAGTGCATGTTGGGCAAAATCTTTTGGATTGTAGGAGTTGGCGGTTTCGGAGTTGCGTAGCTGGTTGCCGGAACGTGATAGCTGGTGCGTTGATAGTTGTTGATGGAAGCCGGAAGGCTACTATGGAAGGCACTGGGAGAGGAAATTCCGATTGGAGATCGAATGAGGGGATTTGGAAAGCGGCTTGTATCGGGAAAGGGTGGCGGAAACGGAGTGTATATCAATCTAGGGTTTGTATTCAAGGTGGGTGATGGTATGAAGGGATTTGTTGAGAGCATATTGATGGGAGAGTTCCTAGGTGAAATCGAGGAGCCAGGATGGGGACAGATCTCCCTCGGAAATTGCGAGTTTTGGTAGCTTCTTGGATTAGGCGAGTACGGGGGAGGCGGAGATATAATCGGTGAGTTAGCGGTGGAAACAATAGGAGACAAAGTTTTAGGATCGATAGTCATCATACTGAGAGAGCCACTTTTCTGAGTACTCTGTACCGCCGAATCCTTGTCTTTACTTTCGTTGGATACTCCGTACATTGGCTTTACCCCCGACGCCGGGTTGCCTAAATATCTGGGGACGTTCCGCATTTTAAATATCTTTGCTGGCTTCGTATGTATCGGCTTTGCACCGCTGCTACCCGACACCAAAGTAGCCTGGGTTTGATTCTGCATTTCCTTAGCCTGATTCCTGGCGGCGACGTAATCGTTCTTCGACAAAGTTGGATTCCACGATTTTGGCGGGTCTCGAAGCGTTTTGTAACCGACCGGTTGCGATTGTTTCTTCACGGAGTTGACCTTTGGAGCAGGCACAGGAGTCGGGACAAATGGAGAAGTGGCTAAGACCGAGCTGGTTTTAGATGTTTCTTTGTTAATACAAACGTTCGACTTGTCCTCCGCAGGGACTGTATTGTAGCCAGGAGTGTACGCAGGGACAACAGGTACATTGGAAATGCATTTGTTAGAGTCAGCCGCAGTTTTTTTCGTTATTTTTAGTAAATTTGGTATTTCTGGCTTTAAGCGTGTTGCCGCCTTGATTTTCTCCTTGGAACTTTCACCAATCTTGGCACAGATCTCGTTTAAGTTTGTTCCCTTTGCTATTATCTCGTGTTTCCGCACAGTTGGCTTCATCAGAGATATAGGAATAGCATCGGGACAAGGCGGTACCGTGTATATGGTGGTTAACTCAATTCCGGACTGAGAATTTGTTCGTTTTGGGGCGTTTGTAGTTTGTGGCACAGAAAAACGTGGACTGTTAATTGTCGGCATTGTCACAGAATAGATATTCAGGCTCTGTGTGCCGATCTGCACATCGGACGCATGGGATCCTAGTCTCTCGCTCGGAATATTGATCTCACTTTTGAAATCCGTGTTCTTTGCTTGAGAAGTGCTCACCAAATTTTTAATGGCATAGGAATGGCTGGAGTTCGTCTCTGCCCCGCCAGGCATTGCTGTGGAAACATTAAGACCAATCGAAGCCAAAGTCTGACTTACGGATGATGGATTATTGTTATTATTTTTAACCAGAGATATCTTCTGGCCTGCAGAGTCTGACATGACCGTCGAAGCGGAACCCGGTCTCTGGTCGGCAGCTTTTGCAACTTGGCAGTCCGAGTTTTGCGGATATAAGGAAAGAGTTTTGCTTGAAGCCGGAGAGTTTTGTACGCTTGACACTACGGTAGAGTTTGATAAAATACAGGTCGTTATCTGAGGTGCCGTAACGAACAAACAGCTGCCTTGCGGAGTACCGACGAACGTGTTCACAGTTTGAGTGGACATGGTTGTTGACTGGGGTGACGGGACGACAGACGTTGTCAGCTTTGTCAAAGAAACAGTCGCTGTGACGTGAGATTTCGTATTGGCGAAATGGGCCGAAGGTTGAACGTCGCTCCTTGACTGGTCCGGTGGTCCGGTCTTCGAGTCCGACTTCCTTGAGCTGATCAGTGCCGACTTCTTTTCCTTGAAAACCTTTTTGGAATAAGTATTGTTCACCGGTCCTACCTTGGGCAGAAAGGAAATCATCGAACTCTGTGTATTTTGCTTGGGCTCAACACTAGTAGAAGCGTTTTTCACCTCTTTTCCACTACCTTTGGAATTCTCCTCCTGACTATCAACCTTCACTACGGTAGTTATGAAATTATTGTTCGTATTCACCAACCTATTGTCCACTTTCTTAGTACTCGGACATTCCTGACCATTTTTTGCCTGGATTGATTCCTGTGCCAAATTGTTCTTCGGTTTACTTTGTCCGCTGAATTTTTGTGCACAGCTCCCAAGACTTTCCCCCTCAGTATCAGATCCTGTTGAAGTCTTTGGCGAATCTTGGCTCCCTGTAGGGACCGGACCAACTTTTTGTGATTCCGAGCCACCCGCGTTCGGATACTCTTCCATTTTGCCAGGAGCCTTTTTTGTTTCTTGCATGGATAAAATGGTTCTAGTACTTTTCGGAGCCTCATTTTTGATCATTGGTATATCTTGTGTGACTAGGCTACCAGATTTTTCAAGGGCTTCTTCTTTCGTCTCCTTAGCAAATTCGGTTTTCCTTCCCTTCTCAACCTTCTCAACCTTCTCAACCTTCTCAACCTTCTCAACCTTCTCAACCTTATCAACCTTATCAACCCTTTCAACTCTGTCGATGCTCTTATCGACGGTAGCGAGTTCACCGGCGTTACCGTCTCTGTTGCTCACATTTTTTTTCTCGAAAGTCGATATGTCCGTGACGCTCATGACCCCAGTTTCTGAAATTTTCAGTTGCACCTCTTTCCATTCACGCTTTTCGGTCTGCTCACTTTTTAGTTCGTGCGAATCTACCTTGGTATTGGAAAGAATTTGTTCGTATACGTGATTATCTTCGGATAGCTTTATACGCTTCGGCGAAGACTCGAATATCCTGTAGCTAAGATGAAGTGGCACTTTCTGCAACAGCGGGGGCATAACAACAAAGGTCAAAAGGCATTCATAAAATGTCCAAGGTGAATATTTGGCTGAACTGCAACCTAATTCAACGCGGTCGCTCAAGCTTTGAAAACTGACTGATAAAATTTTCTTATTGCAAGTTAAACTCAATCGATATTTGATCTTTAAAAAATGAGGGTGCAGTTATTACCGTAGTCGGAATCAATTTAAATTCCACTTACTCGTCTCCAGTGATAGATATACATAACGTCCATAAGAGTGTAGTTGCCACACAGGGGTTCCTCTTTATACATAATATCGACCCTATGAGCATCACTGAGCCCATATTTAGCTCGTATCAACTTTTGAAGATGAAAGACAGTCACCGCAGCCGGACATCTCAGATATCTCCTGGGCAACGTCTTTACCGTCGATTCTTTTTCACTCTCAGCTTGCTCCTTGGAGCTTGGGATGTAATATTCTAGCGATAGGCTGAGCGATTCGTCCAAAGAGTATATGTGAGACTCGATCGGTTCACCCCTGGACTCTGGGGAACTGGCCTGTGACCTTGATTCTGGATACTTGTTGTAGAACTCACGGCGGCATCGCATCTCATCTGAAGCACAATGTTTTGTTTTTCGTAGAAATCGCACTGTTTCTCTTTGAAACTATTAAGTTTAGTTACTAAATCATTGAACTCACTTTGATAGCAGCCAGGAACTAGTTTGTAGACAATGTCCTGAAGGGTGTGATCCGGCCTGATGTTTAGTAATGGTTTGCTCTTATGGACCTGGACCTCGCATATCGGACAGTACTTATTATTTTCCAAATACTTGATGATGCAGCTACGGCAGACTGTGGAAATTGACAACAATAAACGTTGATAACCGCCTAAACAAAAGGTAAATGAACAAAGAGGCAGAGGTTCTAGTGTTTATTATTTTTGCGCAAATATTTACCTGAGTGCAATAATTTGGAAATTGGCAAAAATTCCACGAATTGAAAGAAGCTCGGTATTCCGTTTCCCGTCTCTGGTTTGACCAGAACATATTTCAAACGAAAGCTAGCACCCCCCACCTCAACAATTATCGAGTTATGATATAATTGGATGAGATTTAACTGCTATCCTCCATTTCTCTGCTTCCCGAATTGCAGAAAGTTTGATGGAATTTCATCACAGGAATTTCTAACGGGGGGCGAACACTGGCGAGATACTAGATATATTTTTCAAATATATACATTTTGCCCCCCCCCCCCCCCCCCCCCTCTGGATTTTGGCGAGGATCAACATTCAGTTACAATGACAAAGGGATAGTGAAATGATAGTAAAAATTGTCATACACGAGTGAAGACACTCGATGATGGTAGTAGCATCTATAAAGTATCCTCCGCATAGTTTGCACGTCAATTGGTCATTCAGCGTTGATAAATGCAATCTGTATCCTCTGCTCTGTCCCGACATCCTACATGAAATGAAAATAATAACAGCATTAGTTTAATCAAATATACTGGCAGGGTGCGACAGTTTGCTTTTGAGAAAACATTTAATCACTCTGTCGCATGACTCAGTTTCTGTACAATCAAACCAAGGAAGGGACGAGATACTCCGATTAAGCATGCAGCTCTCGAGCCCCCAGTGTCAAATTGTGTAATAAATTGGATGAAAACATGTTAATACCGGCTACAGCAATTATTGCGAGATGCGTTTTGTTTGCTGATGCGAATGCCGATAGCATCAGTTGTTGATGCAGAATAACAATAAATGTGGCAGAAAAGAAGATGTGAGAAAATATTTGTGTCAGAATCGAGAAACCAGGTTGTCCACGCGTATGTGTGCGGAGCATAGGTATAATTAGTATGCATACGTAAAATTAGAAAGTAAATAAATGTAATCTGGTTCTGGTAGTGACACTCTGATGAGGAAGGCTTAGAGGTCCAGATTGTTATGACCTGAAATAGTCTCACCTATACTTTACGAGGTATGTGGGATTTATATGTTAATCGCCATCCGAGTTTCAAAATGTGAAGAAAGTTTGGTTACGCGTAGTGAAAAAAGCCAACTTGTCACAGATCGTCATTGCGTCGTTTTTCCTACAAGGATAATAATGGTGGTGTTGAACGCACGTTTATAGTTGGCTAAAAATAACCTGATTTACACAGCTATCAGTCCCGGGGCTTAAACTTTGCTCAGAGATTGTTTAGAGCGTTTTATTAGCCAGAATTCACTCCGCTACGAGACAGAAATTTCACAGAAAACTGGACTCCGAACAGTAATACAAAATGGCGGATAAACAATCACGCGATTGACTTTGCTGAAAACATCCGCCTCGTACCACTTCGGTTATTTTTTTTTATTTCTTTTTTTTAAATGGTCGCCAACCGTAAAGCACAAGTGTCAATCCGGTGTTGTTCACTGACTACTATTAATCACAAGCCGAATAATCACCCTCCCGAGAAAACGACGAGAAGAAAACAACGACTATTAACCAGTCCGGCAGGTTTCCGTTCACCGGGCCGTCAAGGTCGCCATCGATTTATTTTTCGTTTAAATTCCCCGCCCATATTAATGATTTTAACCCCAATTTGCACACGGGACTTGTCGACAAAAGTTCTCCGTTCATTTTCAAGTGTGATAGCGTGATTTTCATCTGTCCCATATTAATTGCGTATCGTTTCCTGTGATCGAGGACAACTGTCTGATTGAGTATCGATCGAAGCGCAGCGACTGGTGATCGTTTCTCTCCAAATACCCGACAGATAGCAGACGACGATCGAGAATGAGTTACGCACAAGAGTCATAAATCTCGTAAGCGATTGCCAAAAACTTGGAGATAATCCAATTGAAGAAGAATGAATACATTAACCAAGGTTTCCCTTTCTTATTGCCGAAGTAACGTATACCTGATTGCCGGCATTTGCTTCGGGCTATGTATAAGCTCATTTTTCACGCCCATCAGTGTAAACGACTGTGCGGAGGTGACCAACGAGATGCCGCTTCCCTCCACCTTACCAAAATTCAGCGATTTATACGAGCCAAAGATAAACCTAGATGGAAAACCGTTGCGCGCCAAGAAAACGCCCCATGTATTCATGCGTCCTAGATACTATTCGACGGAACTTGGTATGAGGGAAAAACTATTTGTCGGGGTGTTGACCAGCCAGAAGTATCTTCACAGCCGAGGTGTGGCTCAGAACAAAACCATAGCACATCTGGTCGATAAAGTTAGATACTTCATATCAATCCCCGAAGGAACCAAGCCAAATGTTTCTCTCCCGGGGATTGTCGGGTTCACAGATACCAGGAGCATCCTCAAACCTTTCCATGTACTAAAGTACATCACTGACAACTACCTCGAGGACTACGACTACTACTTTTTAATAAAAGATATGACGTACGTCGACGTTAAGAAACTTTTGAAACTTGCCAACAAGATTAGTATTAGTCAGGACGTTCACTTGGGTACACCAAGCGAGATTGATACATACTGCTCTTTGGGTAGGCGTGCTTTTGGTCCATCATTGGATCACTCCCGCCTCGCCTCAGACATGCGATTGTAATTTTAAATAAGTACAATCGGTTTTTCAGACTCAGGCATATTGTTGAGCAACTCTGTAGTCCAAAAGATGAAGCGGAACTTGGACTGGTGCGTAAGAAACACTTATTCGGAGTCTGATGATGTTAATTTCGGGCGATGTGTAGTCCACTCGACTTCTTTACCTTGTAGCAGAACAATACAAGGCCAGACGATCGGGTCTATGTTACCCAATGAAACTTTCACCTTGGAAATGGATTTCTACCACTCGATAGCTCGAAACTATTCCCAGGCACCTGTCAGTATTCATCCTATTTTTGATCACTCGACTATTTATAAAATCAACGCGTACATTGCCAGGGTGAGGAGTTCAGCTAACTAGATTATTCCTTGAAATTTGAACAATGATATACTGAAAATTGATTCGAATTTAAATTTCAGCTCGAATTAGCAGCAGTCAGAGACCAAATATCTCTTCTACGCAAGGAATTATTGGAGACTGCCAAATTGGGCCCCGAAAGAGATCGCGGAATAACGTGGCCAGTTGGAAATCAGCCTGGGAACAAGCCTGCGGGACGATTTGACATCGTCGGATGGACTTGGTTCAATGAAACTCACACCTCCCCAGATGGGGGCTTGAAAAACATGCAGAAGTTTGAGGGGAATTTCAAAGTTGATGTGGAATACGTAATTAGAGCTGCGGTGAATAGAACCGAGGGGAATTACAGAGGAAAATTGAAGTTTAGGAAACTGTTGAATGGTTACAAGAAGTATGATGCTTCGAGGGGCATGGATTATGTCTTAGATCTGGTGTTTATCGATGTTCAAACAAAAGAGGAATTAGTCAAGAGAATAGAGATCTGTAAGCCACTTGGCAAGGTGGAGATCTTGCCAGTGCCGTATGTCACGGAGAATGCTAGGGTCAATTTAATTTTAATTGTGAACCCGTTTCAAAAGAATGACACTATCAAGTTCATGTCGCATTACGCCCTAACGTGCATGGACAAAAAGGATAAAACATTTTTAATGATGGTACGTGTACAAACAATTGACCTCAATTGTTTCAAAGTCTCACAGCTCTTCGATCAACGTAGAGCTCGAGGGGCTAAAAACGACAAATTCCCTCTATTATAATGTATGTGTATTGCAGATACTTCTGTATGACCTCAACGCGCCATCCAAAGGGAATGAAGATGTGTTCTATGACGTGAAACAGTACGCACTTCTGCTGACCAACAAGTTTAAGAAAGATCAGTCAAAGGTTGCCTGGCTCTCTATTCGTCTTCCGACAACTGTAAGCTCAATCGGACTAGAGCCAATGTTAAAAATCGCTGTAGCCGACCTAGCGGTGAAGAAATTCCCCCCTGAGAGTTTGATTTTGTTTGTCGAAATTGGGATGGAGTTGACAGCCGATTATTTGAATAGGGTGAAGTGAATTGTGCTGACAATGAGAATAGTCATTTTTTTTTTTTTCTTTGTTAACGTGAGAGTGTACGCTAGTCCGTGTTTAATCAGGCGTGGTATAAAGTTGGCCCTACAGTCTTCTGTCTTTTTCCTTCTCTATGAAAACCACCAAGGAAAGAAGAAGATTGAAGACTATTGTGCCAACTTCATAGTGGTCATAATTAAACGCGCCAAGCGTATGTATTAAATATCAGTTGTTAACAACTGTTTTGAAACTTCTATACAGGTACGCATGAATACTATTAGCCAGTGGCAAGTGTTCAGTCCAATACCCTTTTCGGAATACCACCCGGACGTTGCGTACGCGGCAAGTGTAGTCAAGGAGAACGAATTGGATATAAACAGGAACTTTGGAAGATATGACGAGTACAATTTTAACCATGTCTCATTCTATGCCAAAGACTACACCGCTAGTATGTAATCAATGTTGATACATTCCTCTACTTCTCCATTAATTTACCAGTTTGAAAAGATTGTTGACCCGTCAATTGGAACTCAATTATTGATCATTTTTCAGCACGGAAAATGACGGAGAGTAAAATCCCGATCGTACGGGCGGATCGAGACATTGCAACAGTTCTGAAACTATCTCAACAGGATCTGGTAAATTCTGTGTTCGAACTGTTCATTTCGTTCGGAGATTTGCACCCCTTCCGGGCACTGGAGCCTTCATTGAGAATTCGGTATAAGGAAATCGACTGTGGAGGGACGCACAATGATACTACTTACACAGATTGTTTGAAAGCTCATAGTCTAAACCTCGGGAATCGAGGACAACTAGCTAAATTAATACTCCAGTATCAACGCAAGAATTAAATCCGAACAGAGGTCTGTCTTTGTTGTGAATGAAGAGACACACATAAATCACACAAGAAAAAATTTTGAATGTTTTCTCCACTTGTGGTGTATCTCAGTGTATCTATAATGGGGCTTTCCACGCCAACTCGACCAACGTCTGATCCTGACCATCTCGGATATTATTGATTTTTTTTAGATAGTTGTCTGCAGGTTCAGGATTTCAGAAATTTTTTTTTCAATTTTTCCTAATGACCGTTATTTATTTATGTTTTTTTGAATGGACTCAAAGTTAGACCGATTTTAAAATTCTGAAAAAATTCATAAATTTTCTATCAAATATAAGGATCATTTTAAGCCATTGTATAGAGTGGTCAATATAAAAGAAGGCCTGAAGAAAAATTAAGGAAAATAATTGAGATTTAGTTTATCTCAATTTTTTTTTTTTTTTTCTCTTTTTCTTCCTAATGTTATTTCGTATCAAAACAACTCGTAGCTCATAGTTGGAGGAAAAAAAAATTGACAGTTTTTCATTTTTTATTTCCACCCAAGATCATAATATTGAAAAATCCCTTCCACTTAATTAATGAGGTTCATAGTGCAGAAATAATTTCACATTTCAATGTCAAATATCGTGAGGGATATATAACTTTTACTCAATGACAGTCCGAAAATTGTACTTTTTGGAGTTTGTAAGTGGTTCACATTGGTATTATATCTGAACTCATTAAGAATCCGTACCTCTACCAATTGCTCCGAAAGGGAGCATGGACTCCAAAGCCTAAAAATAATGACAGAAATCGATAAAAATAATGTTCAAAGATTTTATTCTGATGTGTATAACACAGAAATGTGTGACTTTTTCTATGATTAAACATTTTTATACAATTTGGACTTTCGGGATTGAGGAAAATTTCTTACTCCGACTTGAATATTTGTGTGAGGAATTAAGCAGTGAAGTTTCTGCGTATCGGGTATACGTTTTGCATTTTTGTATCGTGTACCCTGAACAATTTTCGCGAGTTCATAGGATTCCTTAGGTGAAAACTTCACAGTTATGCTTGGCAAGTGGATAGGATCAGAAGCCCACTCAAAGAATTTTCGGGAGGTCGTTTTCACTTTTTCTTTTACCTCCAACTATGAGCTACGAGTTGTTTTGATACGAAATGACATTATGATAGAGAAAAAAAAAAAAAAATTGAGGCAAACTGAATCTCAATTATTTTCTTCAATTTTTTCTTAGGACTTCTATTATATTGACCACTTTATATAATGGCTTGAAATGATACTCATATTTGATAGAAATTTTATGAATTTTTAAAGAATTTTAAAACGAGTCGAGCTTTGAGTCCATTCAAAAAAACATAAATAAATAACGGTGATTAGGTAAAATTGAAAATTTTTTTTTTCAAATCCTGAACCTGCAGACAACTATTTAAAAAAAAAGATGCTGGTCGAGTTGGCGTGGAAAGCCCCCTATATCTATGTGACTGGGCGTGCTCAATCGTAACCGGTATGAAGTTGGGCCCCACTGTATTCTGTCTATTTTACTCTCTATTACGTTTCTATTATAATAACCAGCAAGGAAAGAAGAAGACAGATAAATTTGGTGCAACTTCATACTGTTCATGATTAAACAGGCCAAGTATTATATTATATGTCAATTAAAATAAAGTATACATCCATTATGGGATACCGGGACGTGATTCTATTCCCATGGCAAACTTGGCTAGACTTGCTTGATGTTTGGCGCTTGAAGTCGGCTGGCAGCGATCGTTTGTTTTGTGGATTAAAGAAAAACATGTAGGATCCATGCTTTGATCCATCCAAAACCTGCTTTTCGAATTAGAGAAAGGGAATCGACTCTATACAAAGTCATCAGAGGAATCACAGGCTGCGACTTTTTTTTTACAAACATTCAAAATCGTTTTTCAAACAGCATCTTCTAATTGTCGATGGATTTGATGGGTTCGAATTGAATCTCATTCAAATGTCTAATGCGAATCGTACAGGATGTCAACTCTCCGCTTACCGCCGTGACGAACGAGAGGAAATGCAAGTCGGACCTCCCATGGATCTTTCCTTCAAGAAAGCAACAACCATGGACGGTACTATTTGTGCATGTTTGGCGCGACTGAGAAGGGGGATGTACAGAGACAGGGACTCAGTTGTCATAATATATATAGAACGTATTGTTCCGAGTATAAGTGAGGTTTTTAGTAACAAACATCACTCCAAAAATGCGCCCTCGACTTATACGCGAAGTAGACTTAAATTCGGGATAATATGCAAAATTTAACAGATTGCAAACGAGATTTGATGTGAAATTATTGAACATTGCAATGGAATAGATATTCCAAGTGGTGATAGAGTGGAATCTGGGGTTTCACAGAAAAATCGCGTGAAAAAAAATTCGAAACAGCTACGACGATTAAATATATATAAAAATATAAATGACAATTGCTTTGTAGAAGTCGACTTGTATTCAGTCTCTAAAAAAAACATGTCTTCCATCAAAGCTATAGAATTAGAACTAGACTCATACTCGAAACAATACGGTATACATATAGTAGGTGATACAGAGCGAATTCCTAACGTTTAGATAGGTGAACGTGAGCTGAATTTCCGAGCAAGCTCCGAGCGCACGCAAATCACGCAAATTTTCAGTGCGGCCAACTTCCTATCGAGCCGAACTGTAAAAATATTTGGGGCGTTATCACACATCGCGGCGGTCTGTCGTGTATAAATTCAGGTTTCCGATGGTTGGCGAAACTGAAAATTTGCCTGCGCTTGGAGCTTGCACATGCGCACTGGGAATTCAGGTGAATCACACCTGTCTAAACGTTAGGAATTCGATTTATATGTAGCTTGTTAACGCGGCTGCAGATTTTCCACAGATCTTGGCTCGCATCGTGCTCGGTCCGTCCGCGTGGGAAAGATTCCTGCACATAGTTTGAATCAGCGTTTCCTTACAAGTTCGTTATGGCTATGCAATAACTCGTTGACGTCGATGCGAGGACTGGAAAACCTGGTGAACAAGTTACTGGAAGAACCAAGTAGCCTGGCCTGGCTGGATCTTTCGTTCAATGACATAAACAAGATTGATGATGAGATAACAAGGTTTCCAAATCTGAAGATCTTCTACGTGCATGGAAACGCAATATCGGATTGGAGCAGTGTAACGAAACTGCGGAAGCTGAGCAAGCTTAGAAACTTGACGCTGCATGGGAACCCGATAGAATCTGTACTTTCCTACAGAGCGTTTGTCCTAGCCACTCTACCTCAGCTAATAAACCTGGACTTTGCTCCGGTATTAGCCGCGGAAAAGAAGGAAGCCCCTCCAGCTGGCTTTTCAAAAATCATGACCCCGTAGATGGATATCAAACGTCTCTCACATTCGAAATATAACTTTTATTTGATTGTTACTTAATAAAATACATTTATCATTTGTCGATAGAACCGTGGTTTGATGCTTATGTGATATACCTACGAAAATAACTCGCCAGATTGTTGAGTATCAGATATTAGGGTGAAATTGTTATTCGATTAGTGTCGCCTATGTTTAGTCCGATGCTTCCCAGTCTTGTCCGGATCTCTGTCCCTCGATCGACTCCGCGATCTATAGTGGCTGCGCGACGACTTGTGACTCCCGGAACGTCGGCGCTGGGTCTTCTTAGGTTTTCGCGATCTACTGTGGCTGTGACTCCGCGATCTGCTCCGGCTCGAATGCTTCTTTCGCTTACCATGTTTGGCGCCGTCAGTCCTGGACGGGGAGAGACTGGTCGTTCTGGAACGCCTGATAAACAGTCCACCATTAGCAGAACAGAAACTGAAACCGAAGATAAGACTGAATTGTCGAAGCTCTTCTATTAGTCCAGTAGATATGGCCCTAACTGAGACAATTTTGCGCAGAGCACCTCTGCCGCCGCCGAGAGAGATATCAGCCGCGTTATTCTCCTTCCGCCCGCAGCGGCGACCCTGTGGCTTGGCGCATGCGCTATCGATGGTGCCGATTGAAAATTATTGTCTTTTTCGACTCTTTTTTTCTCTCGTCTATTCTCTTTATTTTAAGGAGGATAGCGGGGCTGATGTCTCTCTCGGCGGTGGCAGGGGTGCTCCGCGCGTCTTTGTCATTTTTAGAGGTAACGAAACTTTGGACTTATCTAGCGGATTATAAATTAATGATGGAAAAAAAGTTCGGATGTTCTTTACGCGAAATTTTACGAACTTCAACATTTGTTGAAAACTTTTTCACGATTTCTCATTCCTTCGCGTGATATGCGCATTTCAACCCTTAAATAATTCATTTCACCCTGAAGTCGAGGGCTAATAGTTAAAATTCATCCGTAGATAGATTTAGAAGGTCGGAAAACTTATTACATGATTTTTTTATGCTCTTCCGCAAAATTGTCTCAGTTAGGGCTATATCTACTGGACTATATTTTTACCTTGGCGATTTCGCTCTTTCTGGGGCAGCATGTGTTCCACTGCGACTTATAAATCCGCCCCAAGCATTATGGTGCTTAGGTAGCGGTGGGCTAGGTGTGTGACTGTCGGTTTCGCCACCCCTTGCCTTGGCCCTGGCGTCTTCGTAACGTTTGCGCAGCTCGTCGACACGTTTTTCTAGTTGATCAGCACTGATGCTGGGTCGAGCATAGAGCCGTAAGACTCGGCGGCACACATCCCGGATGGAAGATTCGCTGACTTTGAATAGCCTGAACCAAGCAGGTGTCGAAGGCAGCGGTAACTGCAACTGACGAGCACCTAGATAGACGCACGCGCAAGCCACAGTCTCTGGCTGGTGTCTCAGGAAGACGTCGGAGCGTAGGGAATCATTCATGTAATTCCAACACTGCTGCATCAACGCTCGGTTCTTCTCATACCCCAAGACTTGAAGGTACATTACTATTATCTTATGCGGATGCTTTACGTGGACGCAAAAACCTAGTTCCTTCAACACCCGTCTCTCTGCCTTGATCACCTGGTTCTTTAATGTCACGTAGCTCTGGTCAAGTATCACTGGCTGAATTGTTCTGCAAGAAGAAAATGGATTGATCACACCGACTCGTAACTTGATTGTTGTTTTTCGACTTGAGGTAAGCTCACGGCAAGGTGATAAAGAATTGAACAATCGAGGCTTGAGGACAAAGGATCCAAGGTCAGTTTTTTGATAATTGCTTTGTTTTTAAATCAAATATGGGCGACTCACTTCTGGCCTGAAACTTGTTTAATGTGGTTGAAAACGTTAATGACGTCCCTGATACGCCTGGGAGCCTCTTCTATCTTGCTGGCAAGACAGACGCAACCCATAGCGGTGGTTTCCATGTTGTGTCTGACCAAGGATTTACTATAATAGAACCGCTGGAAAATCACTTGCCCCGTGGCCATGGCGACCTGAAAGTAAATGTGAAAACACATGATCAAAAAATCTGTGCCAAGCAATAAATATGATTTCCAAACTTCGACGTCATTCGTTAGAGGATCACTGCCTGGAGAGTTAATTAGTGCACATAGAAGCCTGCGTGTGTCAATGAATTCCCAACCACAGAGCCGGAGAGTATTTCAGCAAAAGTTCTGTATGAGCAGCCTAAACTTCACTATCACCCATGCAGGGGAAAAGCGGAAATCATTTGTTCAAGTTCTATGAATCACAAATCTCGCCTCGCACTCTTTGATGTCCGCGTAACTACTCTTCTTTGATATATCAAACGTGACTCTTCCAACGATTATAATATACGATTATAATAGACTCGGTATCAGTTGTGTTCAAAAGATGTTCTTTCGTAAAAACGATTACCCTCAGCTGTGAAATACTATTCTGAATCTCATAGCCAAGAATTGAAATTAGGATGAATCTATGTTTGGTGATTTGCGCTTTCAAAGCATGCGGGTCTAGGGTAGAATGGAGTACGTTACGAGCGCAGGCTTCTACTCGGCACAATATGTATAGTACACTATAGAAGTGTCGAGAGATTCTTTTTATCAAGGGATCAAACGATGCTCAATTAGGTATCGCCGGCTTGATGCTTTTGGAACCAAGTTTGTATCCAAGATCAGTTGCTTCATTGATGGATTTGGCGTCGTCCGTGGATCATTCCTCAGACAATGATCCTTTCGTCAACGAATGACGCCTGTAAAACAACATAAGATTGTTACCGTGACTATTGCGCCATAGACCTTGAAAGATCTCAACTAATTATGAAGCCTAAACAAAAGGAGGTCGAGGCGGCCAGAGGAAGTGCTCGCACTTACTGATGTGTCAAAAACAACCGACGTACCTTCGGTTTTGATTTTTGATTCTCAGTTTTGCAAATAATTCTTGTTGTTTGTTTGCATCTGTTTTTTTTTTTTTGTTTTTTTTTTTTTTTTTGTATCGACGATACGCACCTGGGGCAGTTTTAATAGAATTCCAGCAGTCTGTATCAGCTCGCATCCTAAGATACGCAGGTCGATTTCAGTTTCCGTATCAAGTCCGTCCGAGTAGGACGGAGTTGAGTTTAGCTTTTCCTCAGGCAAAAGGCAATTCTGTAGTGTCAGCACTATTTTCCCGTAAGATTTTCCGTGTTTCCCTGCAGCGGGCTGTGTCGAGTTTTCTTTCTCTTTTTGGGTGCCCATTGTCTATTTTATGAGATGTTTATCACTGGCAACGCTTCTTCTGGGGACTAAACGACAAAACGTGAATACATCTACCTACGACGACGTGCTCGTAACGTTTTCGAGATCTGGTTTAACGCTATGGAAATTGAATATTCTAACTGGTGAAATTCACTCATTCGTTATAGTAAGCTATCGCGTTGAAAAAATTTATCTCCACTGCACTACAAGCTAATAAAATTTATAATTATACTATCTGCTCGTTCACGATGGAATATTAACTCAGGACGACTCAGGAAATGCGTTCCCAAATGCACGACAAAATGGTGGACCACGACGCGTGAAAATTTCCCACCGTTTGACTATTGGCATAGGTCACCGAATAGCGAGCCAGATAAAAGAACTCCCCACCAAAATAGCTGCCTCTTCTACGATGCGTCACATACAGTTAGTCGATAATAGGTAGTCTGAATATTTGCCTTGCGACTTTGCGATCATTCGAGATTCAACCCACGTCTGAATTTGTGACATGAAAGTGCAGTTTATTCGTATCAGGGTATAAGCAAAAGGAATAGAAGAAGAAGAAGTTTATTCGTATCCAGCAGTATCCAGGAATAGTATAAGTCAAGACATGGCGGTTTCAAGCGAAAATCATCGTTACTCATCGTTTTCGGCAGCGCAAAACGACCCTTTCTACGGCATTCTGCACAATACAGCAACCATCGTCGCAGTCCCCGATCTACACGGCTCGCAACGATCTCAGTAAGTCTTCATCATACTGAAAATAGAAGGTTAAATATGAAATGTATGATGGATTCGTCTACAACCATGAAATGGAGATAAGTCACAAAGTCATATTTAACATCTAGGTCAGATATAAAATAATAATAAATACATGAAAGAATAACAGTGAAAGCGGAAGATGAAGTTTTAAAAAGGTCAGATAAAAATAAGGATTTATAAGGATTAGGCTATTTTCCCGGTAGGGATATAGGCCATTAATGGATCTGATGAGTAAGTCTTCATCCAGGTTTTCTTTCTATAATTTTCTCACTCGCGGGCACGTAACCTGCATCTGCCAATTGTCTAATCTCATTGTTACTGATGTTTTCACGCTTGAAATCGATTTGAAAAATGATCTGATTCGTTCTCTTCTGTCCGAAATTCTCACCCACAATCGCTCATCGTGAAAACAACGAAAAAAGCCTATTAGACGGTAAATAGTTTTCTTCAGAAAAATACTGCTCGTCAATACAAATGAATGGCACTTTGATTTATATCCCTAAAAGTAAGATCCATCACAAATATGGCCCATCATAAATAAAGGTATAAACCTGCCTTTGATTGATATTTAATTTTATAATACAGGGCGCCATTAACAACCGCGACTTCTGTCGTTGGTATACAATTCAAAGATGGTGCTGTGATCGCAGCTGATGTGCTTGGCTCCTACGGGTCTCTGGCTCGGTTTAGGAATTGTCAGCGTTTAATGAAAGTAAACGACAATATTATCCTTGGAGCGGGCGGAGACTTCGCTGATTTTCAGTACCTCAAAAACATCATCGAACAAAAGATGTAAGCGGTTTGAATAGGACATTTTACTCAGATTGAACGACAAGCCATTCATATAGGCTCATTTTTATAAAAAATCTTCTTCAGCCTCGAAGAAGATTGCCTGGATGACGGGTTCGCCCTGAAACCTAAATCGTTACATTGCTGGCTGACAAGAGTCATGTACAACAGGCGTTCGAAGTTCGATCCATTCTGGAATAACTTCATCATCGCAGGACTAGAAGATGGGGAGCCGTGAGAAATAATTCTGAACTTAATCCATAGAAGTTTGTCTACACTACACCGTTGTTTATTTTTGATACTTCAATAGGTTCATGGGGACGGTGGACAAGCTTGGTACAGCCTACATTGATCCTGTTATCGCAACGGGTTACGGTGCTTACATGGCTACGCCTATGCTCAGAAAGGCGCTAGATTCAAAGCCTGACTTGAATGAAGAAGAAGCTATAGAGATACTCACAAAAGCTATGCAAGTTCTATTCTACAGAGACGCCAGGTCTTTTCCGAAGGTCAGTAATAACATTATAGCAAGTCGATATGCGCAAGTTTATCGAGAAGTATTGATGTTCTGTTCAAACTAAAATATTGCCGCAATGAATTTCTGGCCTCATTTTGCATATCTCTATTTTGTGTTGCAGTACCAAATTGGAATTATCACTAAAGAAGGTATAGAAATCAAGGGTCCGTTGTCGCTGGAGAGCAACTGGGAACTGGCTCGTATGATAGGATAAATGATACAAATAAAACAATATTAACCGGAATGGGTGACAATAGTTTCGTATCCAAATTTGGCTAACACGATTTAGCATCGAATAAAACTATTGACAATGATTTTCTTTTTATAATGATGAAATAAATAAAATATGGAACCTTGATTCAACTAAACTGGGCACTTTATTTTCATCAATCCATCTCCTCATTCTGAGCATTCGTTGTTTAATTGGTGATCAGACGCATACAATTCTATCGATAGTATACATTCATTGCGTTAGTATTTCAGAGCCGGTATCGGTGATGAGAATGGTATGCTCAATTTGGGCTGTCCGCGCACTGTCTGTCGTCACTGCCGTCCAGCCATCCACCAGGATCTCAATGTCTGGCCCACCTTGTGTTAGTACAGGTTCGATCGTAAACGTCATGCCAGCCTGCATCTTTCCTGGGTAGTCGTTCGCTTATGGAAATAAAGATGTAGGGTATGAAGTTAAGTTAAGTTAAGCAAAAGTTAATAGAATCAAGAGAAAAGTCTCGACGAAGACACGAAAATGTGGGGAAAATAAATTGAGTTTTACTGGGTAAAGGTATCATCGGCTCGCACATCTAAAAAATTCTATTTCCCTCTCTTTCCTAACTGACCTTACCAAAATGATAAATGTCTGGTGGCCCGTGAAAGTAGTTGCCAATACCATGGCCTCCAAATACGGGAATAATGCCATACCCATGTCTTTGAGCAGTTTCTTCGATTACGTTACCTAGAATATGGGAAAGTCATATTGAATGGACATTTTCAACTCGAAATAGAATGTATGCCAGAGAATTAAAAGGTGTTTAGGCTCTCTAATTGTACAATATGTTATAAAATCACGCCAACGGGAAATTGAACGAACAAGTCCAAGTTATATTAAAGCTCATTGCACAGTTAGAATCCTTTTGTTACCGATTGAAGAGAAGTTTTCATTTGGTTTACATATAGAAATAGCTTTAGTAAGGCATATTTCTGTGGTACTGATCAGACGTCGACCTTCGTCGTCAACCGCTCCAATCTCAAACATCGTTGAACAATCACCATGGTATCCATTCAGATATACCTGTAAACATGAGTAAATGAACGATTTGCAAAGCAATCGGTTCGTTTCTATTAAGGAAATTTAGTTTCAGGTGAATTCTCACTGTTACATCGACATTTATTATATCTCCGTTCTGCAGTGGCCTAGTGTCGGGAATCCCGTGACACGCTACATTATTTACACTCGTACAAATGGATTTTGGAAAACCTTGGTAATTCAGAGGGCTGGGATAAGCTCCGTTGTCTATAATTAATTCATGTAGTTTTTCATCTAGCTGTTCTGTCGTATCACCAGCCTGAAAAAATCCGAGACATTATTCTCCACTTTTTTATCTTCCAAACTAATAGATAATGCTTCGAATAAGTTCAAACATTATAATTAAACTGGGACTGAAAATGAGGAGCCCAGACGTTGTTGGAAATTCACAGAGTTCTTTACTTTCAAATAATGTCTAACTTCGGCGAGCACTCGTCGAGCCAGGCAGCAGCTGGATCTCATACATTCTATTTGATTTTTATCCTTTATTTCCGCTTTGCTCAACCCTTCCTGCGGTAGTGAGGATCTGGCGTAAGACGGTTTGGGAATGCTGGATGGAACGTTTCTCCTCTGCGCCAAAGAAATCGGCCATGGCCGTACTACATCATACTTGCCGAACGGATTATTTGTAGTTTTTCTGCCCATGTTAACCTGTTGAGGTGCGAATTACCAATGAAAATCAGAAGGGTGAAAAAAACAGTCTGCATACATTCATTAGCCATACCCTGGACTTCCGTTTGAATAAATCTTGGAAAAATGTACGTGCCGGTTGGGCTGTGATTATTCTACTGTGCATTCTTAACATTACGAGTCAGGGTATAAGGCTTCCAATTACGTAAAGATTCAAATGTCGTGCTCTACGTCAAATCCGAAACGTCACTTCGTCGGCTGATTTGACCCGTCAAATTTTGCTTGACAAAGATTTCAAATTATTTATGTAAAAGAAAGTGACGGAAACGCTATCGCGCGTGCTCATTTCACAGGTATTGCTTTGATCACGTATTTGCAAGGAGCTCGTATATTCGGCCCGAAAAGGTCTTGTTCCTGGTAGGTATCTCGTGGTTTCTGCTTTCAAAAGGAAGCGTCGGTTGTGGTTGGTCCCACTCCTATCGGATGGCGCTACCCAGCGCTACCAGAATCATTTCTGCCTGTCTGCCTGTCTGGCTGCCGTCCCATGTGCGACCGGTTTGCCGGAATCCGGAATCTCGGAGCGGAACGTTGTATGTGTCGGTGTATACATACGCGTAATACATGGAAAAGGTCACTAGATTCCGGTCCGTTTTTCCGTTCCGGGCCTACATAGGACGGCACCCTCAACCTATTGCGATCCGACTCGGAATTCTGAGTGGGTGGAAACAGACAAGCCAATCCGACTTTAACCCGACTCTGACACGCTTTGGATAGTCATTGGGAGCTTTCCATCTACAGCCAAAAATCAACACACTCAGACACACAGCTAAACGATTGGTCTTTTCCGTTCGCTCCAGCCAATCATATTGCTGTGTGTCTGACTGCGTCGATTTTTGGCTGTAGATGGAAAGCTCCCATTGTCTGTACCACACGTCATGCAATACCGTGATCGACAGAGCCTCGCGTGGCCTGCGGCACCTATCCGAGATTGGTGAATGTCACTGCAGATATCCCTATTTCAATAACAGACATTCATGGGTCTGCCGCAACTACGCTACGCTTGCTGCAGCTCACATGCGTCTTCTGCTCGCGATCTGCTGAATGAATGAATAGGTGGGTGTAGAAAGTGTAGAGAAAACTGCACTGAAGGTCTTTTTCCGTGGGTGCACTAGTGCGTACTAAGTGCGGTTTTCTCTAGATTCCCTGTATTTTCATTGGTTGAAAACTAGGGAAACCGCACTCAGTGCGCATCGAGTGCACCCACGGAAAAACGACATAAGTGTAGCTACACTTTCTAGCGCGAACAGCGCGATCTGTCGTCACTTCCGCTAACGCGAACGCTTTAGTGTACACTTTTCGCAAAAGTGTAGAAAGTGTAGCTAAGACGAACAAACCTATTGGCTTCATTTGAACTCGTATGGTTGTTTAAATAGTTTGACAAATAAAGATCGTATTCATAAGTTCAAAGCTTAGATTCAACTGTCGATAAATATCTCACCGAAGGTAGTACGTACGTAGGCTCCAATGATTGCTTGAGCTCAAATAACCAATTCGCGTACCCCGCTACAGCGAAACATGTAACCTATAACGAAACATAACACAACTTAACTTGTCCCAGATAATCCGTATGGAAGTAGGCCGTGCAATTTTCGATCGTCCCGTGTATACCATACATATTTCGATCAACTCGCAAATAAGAAGGCCCAATTTGTCGCGATACTCTATTTATTTATAATGTGATTCATCTATTCACTATATAACCGGATAAGAACTCATACAGCATATGATGTGAACTGAAATTGATGGGCAGGAACTACATTTGTGAACAATAGTGAGGAAATAGTGAAAATACGTATGATAGAGCTTAAAACGGTGGCTAGGCAAATTCCAGGTCTATGTTCCCAGCTAGACTGTGGGAATCGGTTATTGAATTTATTCTTGATAATATCACTCGTGTTGTTCCGAGTTATCCAAGATAATTTCCATTCCATTTGGTTTTAGAACTAATATGACGTCAGTGGGACGAGGTAGAGGATGGGCAACGTCCAAAAACCGTGACTCTGTACTACGAAGGCCAGGACCGGTAATATCCCAGAAGAACCCTGACCACCTGAATCTGATCGATGAAATTGACAGCCTCGATATATACGGCCCTATTCCCATGCCTAAGGTCGATGAAATTGAAGCTTCATTCCGTGTCGCTGCCCGCGAGAAAGGCCTCAGGTAAATGAGAAATGCATAGTTAATTTCAGTGCGTGTATTTGCAACTCACTTATCGATGAAAGCTGAGCACCGTTGGTATATCCTGTTCGTGGTAAAAATATGTTTTGTGACCTCACAGGGCTGTTTTTGACACACTGCATATACAGGCCTTAGAAGACAGACAATTTGGCATTAAGCTAGCCATGCTTTTCAGTTATAATAAAATAAGCGATCAACAGGATGAGGATGGGACGAAATTGAGAAATATTCTGCTGTCTACATTACAAATGGATTACGAGAGTGAGTATTGAGGAGGTGGATCTCAAAAGAGTTAGAAAAGAACTAGAAAGAGGGGGAGGGCAGAAGATTCGTCCATGTTAATTTTCCTTTGTCGGGCTTGATTTTCTTTCAGAAAAAGGTGAAATAAAGGAGAAATGCACGATGCATTACTTGAACGCCATGTCTTTGCTCGGCGAAGTCTATTACCAAGTCCGATTGGCGAATGGAGAACCTTTGCCATTGATCGGTGTGCCTCTACTAGATTATATGAAGGCTCTGCTTCAGTCAGCGTCAGAAGAAGACATCGAGCTTGTTGCAACTCAGGTGAACAGGTCACATAATTTGCATAATTTTACAGGCCTTGAGAAATTGCGCCGTTGTGTGAACTAAACAGGCTATGATTACTTTTTATAGTATTTAATGAGCACATTAACATTTTGCCTGGACAGATTTCGTTGAATGGAAAAAAGATCCACGCCTCGAATCAGCCCGAGCTGGAGCGATTTCTGATACACGTCAGAACGGTTTTGGTTAATCGTAATCTAAGCTCTCAGTCGCGAGCTATGCTGCTACTGTTAGTTGACTTGGGAAGCCGAATATATGAGCCATTGTCAGGTGACTTGCAAGCATTTTATCTGGCCCAACTTGGCGAGGAAGCGATGATGCAGCTACAGCGTTACCAGAATGTGAAAAATATCATTAAACCGAAGGACAAAGTAAATGGTAATAAAACATTCATGTGATATAATATAAAGTTTGTTGAGATTATATTTGTTATGACTATTACCGATTACCGTTATTGAACTGAAAAAAAGAATAAGAAGAAGCGTCGTTTCGATTCGATGATTAAGACTGTCTTTCATTTCGTACTTGAATTTTTCGCCCTTTTTCCTTTACCAAAAATCATTTATTCATCTACGGACAGACGTAAAGCTATCTGTTGACAACATTTTCTTGACTTGAGTAAAAGGATAACTGACAACCAATCAAGAAGCATAGCCAAAATCGTCATAGATATTAGGGGAGTAAAGTACCTTTTACGACTATTTTTCATCTTTATTTCCATTGTATTTCTATTATCCAGACGAGTTATGGGGCAAAGTGTTAAGCTACAAGTCGGCACTGGTAATAAGTGGCAAGTTGATTAGTATAGACTATTTGATATAACTTGCAGATACTGTGAGAAGCATCAAGTATAATGTTGATCAGAAAGAGCAATTGAATACCATAAGCAGTGGCGTCGGGATCCCTGCGAAATCATCGAAAGCGGACAAAAGCGTCAAATACGAGGGTGCACAGAAGGCTTACGAGCAAAATTTTTCGGGGCCATTGAATTCCTCATCCATAAATGCATCTCAGGCCTCTCATGCATCTCTTCCAAGAGCTATAAGAGGATTAGGCATCAGAGAGAACAAAAAGGAAAATGTGAGTGATAAAAGGGCTAAAGGTAAAAAAGACAAGCTCACCGACGAACAAGTCTGGTCGTCGAAACAAAATAATTCCAGTAAAAGCTGGGGTCACGACGATAGATTCGAGAGAGATTACGAACAAGACACGTCTGACCTTCGTTCAGCAAAAAGCAACGCCGACAATTCTCAATTCTTAGATTAATTAAATAAACTAATGTATGTATGTTAGTGGTTTGTATATTAAGAATACCTTTTTTAAAATCAGTAGTAATGATTGTATGTATTATTGTGCAGCGCAACGTTTTTATATCAATGTCTTCTCGTGGATGGTGATATCGTTCTTGTTAGGTAATTTTTTGTTATTTTCAAGTATTTTTAATATTTATTATCAATAATAGACAGTGGTCTATATTTCAAGAGTTGGTATGCTCAAAACTACTGTCTTAAGACTTGATCGATTTTTAATTATTTCTATAGTCCAACAGCCCTGTATAATCAAACCAGCCCTCTTGCAGCTCTGTTTCTTTGACCGCATCTAATGGTTGATGAATCTCGATAAAATCCGCATACTTACCACTAATCATTAGTTATTGATGATATTGAACCAGTGCTCGCTCTGGGAGTAATGCTTACACTTTTGCCGCCGCGCCCAATTAATTTATCCAACCCCTCTGGTGAGATGTGAGAAATCATACTAATTTCCCCCTGTATTTACTGTCCCCATCAAATCTCATACCTACTGTGGGCATGATTCTGAACAATCATGTAATTGCAATTATCTAAAGAATAAACTGGGACTTGGATGACAGTACAGTATAAATTGTATTCACATATTGGCTGTACAACAATTAAACACTACGATATAATATAGTACATACACAATTTGTGCACTATGTTCCATAAATAATATAAGGAATCGGTCCCACCCAAGGTTCGATATATGCTTACTTCAAGAATAGGAATCTAGAACCGAATCTTGCCGGCGGGCGTTCGGCATCCTCCGGTAGACGGGGCGGAGTATCAGAATAAACCACTTTAGGCTCTGGTGGTGGCTTGGGTCTGGGAGAATCATGGACTTTAACTTCGCAAAAATATCCAAATCCTGGACGCTCCAGATTCAAATTGTCCAGGACGCATTTATCATAGACAGCCTGCGTCATTCGGCAGCTAAAATGATATCATTTTCTGTTTACTCAAATCGAATCAATATAATATCCTCAAAACCAAGAGAGACACCAGCGAGTGGCTCGTCGAAGTTGAGGGTACAAAATTTACCGATTGAATGCCATGTCTCCACCAGTCTTGTCCAAGCAGTTAGAATATTGTGAAAATTCATCATAGCAGGTCTTCTTTATTTTGCGAAAAAATTCAAGGGCGCACTCCGTCACTGCCTTTCCTTCGTTCAAGCAAAGTCGAGGGTCATCTAATTCTTGTCGACACAGCATAAATTCCTACATAAAAGAGTCGATCATTTAATATTAGCATTCTCTTTGGGTCTTTCATCTTGTATGCACACATATGTATTATTGTCTTATTTCGGTGCTCGAAAAAATTACATAATAATCTAGTAACATTGGGACGAAATCATGTTAGTCTTGTGAAAGATCGTTGGGCTGTATTTATAAGGGGAAATTATCGAGCATCGCAGGGTAATGTGTAGCGTACTAATTGGGACTTTAAATGATATACATTATTTTGATTTTCGCAATATTTGCCCATATGAAAAGCTGCGGCGCGAAGAGCTGGAGTACCAACGTTAACCTCTTGGACGGTTAGTTGGTCGTCCTCCGGGAGGAAAGTTGCATTGGTGATAACCATTTTGTCTCGGTGTCACCAAACGTCTGCAATTTAATTCCTCGTATGCGCCTTTAGAAATTATGATCGTCCTAACAACCCGAATGTCAAAAATTATCTCTCTCTCTCTCTTTCCTTTATTTGTCTTATCGCCCGTGAGGGCATGTAAACTCAAAAATAATCTATCTTCAACAACTAGCCACTTACAGCACTCAGCAGCAGTCCGCAATGGTCTGCAACTTGCAAGCGTAATGGCCCCTGGACACCAGCGCTTCAAGCGAATATCGGAACACGGCCGGTGTACGAACGATGTGTTGTTGTTGGACAAACAAGGCTGGATCGTTGATTAGCAAGATAAAACTGCCGTCCACTGATCTCTATCTCTATCTACCTCAGGGTGCCGTCGCTTGTAGGACCGGTTCGCCGGAATCCGGAATCACGGAACGGAACGTTGTATGTGTTGGTGTATACATACACGCGCAATTACATGGAAAAGGTCACTAGATTCCGTTCCGTTTTTCCTTTCGGGCCTACATGGGACGGCACCACTCGGCACCCTTGGTTATCAGTGGTTGTCAGGCTAATCCCAACGTAACATAATATGATCATTTATTAGCTGACCAACTGTCAAGTCAGCTACGTTGTACTCTGACGTGACGAATATAATATAACAAACGACTTTTCACCTCGGTATTGAAAGAGTCATAGAATTCGTTCTGTATTAATTATAGAAGTGTCTATTCGCACGCCTGAGTAACTCTGAAAGAGTCACGCAAAGATTTTAACAGGGTTGGAATACTTAGGTTCGATCTTTTGTGATCCGTCACATCCCCAAAACCACAACACACAACCCAGTGCTAAATATGAGTCCGGTGGCTGTGGCGGGTTAGAATAGGTTCGGCTTTCTGAGTCTACAACAGGGTTTTGCGTGACTCGTGCGTGACTCTTCTAGAGTCACTCGGGCTTGCGAATAGGCACAGCGATTAATTATACTTTAGCCTTGTTTTTCGAAAAAGTATTTCTCTAGTCATTTGCTGTGTTTCATGTTTTTGTATCAGTTGTCACACGATAATCTCACTTTTGTACGGGTTTCCTTTAGATCACGGCTAGTCAACGAATCCGACCCCCTGAACCTTAGGTTTAACATTTATTCGTTTCGACAAAACTGAAGGATTTTTATTTTTGCAAAACCTCACTATGTGGCAACCTGGGGCTTACGATTTCATGTTTCATGTTAATATTGAACTCAACTATTGATTTGTCAGAGCCCTGCAGCACCTTAATATTTCCTTATCAGTTCATTTATTTCCCTAACAATTCGATGATCAAAATAACCCACAATATAATTTTCGTTCACATTTCGAAACATGCCAAATGATGAACTACTACTAATTACCTTTTACAACGGAACCCAAGCTGTTGATAGCCAATATGCCCATTAGTCGCGTCACATAGGAATTGTAACTCTACTGCTCTTGCAGTGAAATTGAATGTGCTGGAGTAGTTATTCTGTATTTGATCCTCTATTCACTGTTTCATTTTTATAAATTACAGTGAAGACATAGGCTGGGTGCTTGAACCGTTTGCTCTATTTTCAATATAATATGTGAAGAAAAATAAAAAACTGCTCAACTTGTAGATTGAAAGAGGCAATCACTGTGAAGGAAACGAATCGCTCTGATAACATGTCTTACACGGAATTAGAATACGGCTACCAGGTAAGTTGACATTGAGATTATGTAGTTCTGCCTATTGCTTTATCAATATCAACAAATTTGCCACTACTGCATTAACCAGCTTGACTTGGTGTGCAAATTTAAAAATCCAAAGTTTCAGTGATTATTCAGAAGTGGCTTCGATAGGCGAGTGATACGAGTTTGACAAGGTCATTTCATAAAAAGCAAGACTTGTCTGTATCATACTGTATTAATCACTTGGTAACAACCGAACCGTGTGGAATGAAATTGCTTCTTTCCCATCCATTTCTCAGTTTCTGTTTTATTATGATCATCAATACGTTTTCATGGCTTATTATTGTTTTATCGAAAAATTACAGTATGAATTCGTTGTAAATTTATCCCACTATATCATTCCTTGTTTATTTTACGCTTTCTAGTTCTCTAATTGTGAATATTTATGCCAACATTGAACTGAAGAGCAGTGGGCTTCTGCTCTGTTTGAAAGGAATTTTCTGCGATAGTCTCAGCTCATAAGCGCTCATAAATAACAACACGCTTATCATTACCTCTCAGTAACATATAAAGTTCTGGTTTCTCGGATCTGAATTAATTTAACGACCTATAGGGAAAGTAAAATCCGGTCTTATCCATTCCTCGTGCGCACACTGGACACGTGGATTATTTTTACAATAATTTTAGATACTACTAGCCATGTAGTAGTGTGGAATTGATGAAATGACTGAATGATATCTCATACTTATTTCATGTTGTACGAACAGGATCTCAAGAATTCTACGAGACCAGTCTTCTACGTAGGGGAAATTAACCCTGGGCAACCCTCTCTTATTGGTCAATCCTCATCTTCGATCTACCATTCGTCGGTACGAGTGAGTTAACATTGTAATAATTGAATGAGTCGTCTTGTTCTTGTTCTACTACTACTACTACTACTACTACTACTACTACTACATGGTCTGGAAAAATATTATCGACTTATTCTTAGATCATCCAATACTCGAGTGCTGGTCTAGTTCTAAGCGAAATAAATTGAAGTTATCATCATCGAATTCTACTTCTACAACCTTGAGGCTAATATTTGTGTTTGTAATCTGTATACATAAGGCTTAGATTTCTCCATATCCTAATCTTAAGGCTTACGATTGTCTGATCTTCAAATGAGAGCGCAGTAAAAGCAGAAGGCGTCACACATATTGTTCTTCAGATACAAAGTGTCAAAAGTAAACAACTTGTATATTCTTTATAAGAAATTGTGAATGAAAAGTATCAGACCAGTTGAGAATTTTCTTTGTAACTGAAACTGTACAACTATTCATCAGGAGATCCAGAAACCAGCAACATACAGTCTTGATTAGCTCATAGAAATTTATTTTCTGCAGCTTTCGAGTGGTAACTCATATTGGTTACTTCAGCCTTTCATTGACATCGTGAGACTGTGGGTCAAATTTTGTCAAGTCCCTTTTGTTTATAATATTGCAGAATTCTTATTTGTCAACCTTACTAAGTTTCAGTTACACAAGCGGATTAAATTGTTTTCAAGTTGCATTTCCGCTGATCCGCTAATTCGGGAAATCAATATTATTTTTATATGCAAACTAATAGCAGTACATCAAATAACGACCTTGATAAAACCAGTTTGTGTTCTAACGTTGAATAATTATCATCGACTTTTACATACCTATGATGGATCCGTTTCTGATATTTTCATTCGAGGATAAGGATGATTTAATCGAGTGCTGTTACTGTGACTATTGTCTTGTAAGTAAAGCTAGAAAGACGAATATTTTTTTTTTATCGTTCGTCTAATATTGTTTGGTCAGTTAGATCCCAAATGAGAATGAAATTTTCAAGATCTAATGTCCAACAATCCAAAGACGCAAGCGGCTAATCATACCGAAAGAAAGAGTGATCAAGAATCCTGTTTTCCAACCTGTATAAGATCCTACTGGGTGAGACAATCGCCTTTAGCTAAAAAAAAAACCCTATTCCCAATACCTGCAATTGCCCATCAAATCGATTACAATTTTTGTCAAAGGTAAAACGATGTAATTAGTAACAATCGCTCATGTTCTCATCTTCTCTTCGATCTCTTACACACCAATCGTCTTGCTAATATCATTTGAATTCTGCAGGGTGAACTGCCAAAAGGATGCCTGAGCGAAGACGGATGTATGGGAAGCATGACTTCCCTAGACGGCGAAGGAAAGCAGGTCTTGGTCGGTGTCTGTGCAATGGCGAAGAAGTCCCAGAGCAAACCGATGAAAGAAATTTTAACTCGCTTGGAGGAATTTGAATACTTGAAAATAATTGTTTTTCCCGAAGAAGTTATACTAAAGGTAGAGGAAGTAATGAGAAATCCTAATTACCAAAATACGGGTAAAATATTTTTGTTGACGCAGATTCTTGCTAAACAACCACATGTTTTATGCTCGTTATAGGAACCAGTTGAAGACTGGCCCATAGTCGATTGTCTGATAAGTTTTCATAGCAAAGGGTTCCCTCTGGATAAAGCCATACAGTACGCGAGCCTCCGCAATCCATTTATCATCAATAATCTGCGTATGCAATACGATATTCAGGTAGGTTCAGTAAGTATGTACCACATTTGTATTAGATTATCAAACGTATTGTCAATATTTCTACGCCGAGCGCTGAAATACATTGTCTGCTTGATGAATAATATTGGTGTAATTTTGGCATCCAGGATCGCAGGAGGGTTTATGCTATACTGAACGGAGAAGGCATAGAGATTCCTCGATACGCGGTGTTGGATAGAGATTCTGCGGATCCAAAGCGTAAGCTCGGCTACTTCTATTTTGAAAGTTCGTCCGCAATAAAGTGAAATGACAAACATTTAATTCCAGATCACGAGTTGGTCGAGTCTGAGGATCATGTAGAAGTGAATGGAATAACATTCAACAAGCCGTTTGTAGAGAAGCCAGTATCCGCTGAGGACCATAATATTTATATATATTATCCCACTTCCGCGGGTGGGGGAAGCCAGAGATTATTCAGAAAGGTGAGGCCGGCGCCAAGGTCGAGGGTATTCGAACAAACTTACATACGCAGAAGTAGTATTATAATCTTGTCAAATAATTTGACAAGTGAATCTCCCACTTGTCGATCCCAATTAGAGCTGATTATACATTGCTATACAGATTGGTAGCCGGAGCAGCGTTTACTCGCCCGAATCTCGAGTGCGCAAAACCGGATCCTACATCTATGAAGATTTCATGCCAACTGATGGTACTGACGTTAAAGTATACACAGTCGGGCCTGACTACGCACACGCAGAGGCAAGGAAGAGCCCAGCCCTTGACGGCAAAGTGGAGAGGGACTCTGAAGGGAAGGAAATACGATATCCCGTAATTTTGAGCAACGCCGAAAAGCTCATCAGCAGAAAAGTCTGTCTTGCTTTCAAACAAACTGTTTGCGGCTTCGATTTACTCAGGTAAATACAATTCTACGGTAGAATTTTCCAGATTATTATGGAATACTTTATTACCGTTCCTTCTTCTCATTGAGACTAAAACAAATCAATATATTGTAAAGTTATGCCTGTTTCAGAGCAAATGGTCAGTCGTTTGTTTGTGACGTTAACGGATTTAGTTTTGTCAAAAATTCTAATAAATATTACGATGACTGTGCAAAGATTCTGGGCAACATGATTCTCAGGGAATTGGCTCCTACTCTTCACATTCCCTGGAGCGTTCCTTTTCAATTAGACGATCCACCCATCGTACCCACTACGTTTGGCAAAATGCAAGTCTTAAAAACTCTGTGGAATCTCTCCTCTTAGTTGGGATAGATAAATGAATAAACGGAACAATAATCAACCAACGCTATTACTTCCAGGATGGAACTGAGATGTGTCGTTGCTGTTATAAGACACGGCGATAGAACTCCGAAGCAAAAAATGAAGGTCGAAGTTCGCCATCCCAAGTGAGTCTACAAGTTTTTTTCATAACTTTATAATTTCACTTGGAGCTCGACGAACTGTCGTCATAGTGATATTGAATTCAGTGCAGCTTGCAATCCGCTTAAAAAATTTGTCTCTAATTATTTTTCAACAGATTCTTCGAGATTTTTGCCAAGTACGACGGGTACAAGCATGGCCATGTTAAACTTAAGCGGCCTAAGCAGCTGCAGGAAATTTTGGACACTGCGCGTAGTTTGTTGACGGAGATTCAGCACCGTGCGGCTGGTCCAGAGTTAGAGGAAAAGCAGGGAAAACTGGAGCAGCTTAAAAGTGTCCTGGAAATGTAAGCAGACAAGGGACAAGTTCCAGTCTCAGAAAGATAGTTTTTTACCTATGTATTTGTTTCTAAAGAGAAAGCATGCCGCCCTAAATTGAACAATATATTTTTATTCAGGTACGGACACTTTTCGGGAATTAATCGTAAGGTCCAGATGAAATATCAGCCCAAGGGCAGGCCTAGGGGCAGCTCCTCAGACGACGGTAAAACCAATAGTATGCATGTTTGATTATACAATTATTTATTCGAATTTAATTTAAGCTCAAGTATCCAAGAGTAGTATTTGCTACCCGACGATGCATTCCGCAGTACCAACGCTTTCGAACCTAACACACCTGTTTGGTTTTTGGAGATGCACATTCTCTCTAACAACATTGAGTATTGGCATTGTTCATGGCTCCCAGCATTGCCATTCAGCCCTGAAACATAATTATTCGTTTAATTTTAGACAGGTTCGGCGAGCCTTCCTTAGTCTTGATTCTGAAATGGGGCGGAGAGTTGACACCAGCTGGACGAATCCAGGCCGAAGAACTCGGCCGCATATTTAGATGCATGTATCCGGGAGGTCAAGGTAGACACCTTAGTGGTTCGTATCTCTTGCTGTTATTACTTTTTGCACGTCTTTAATAAAAATTTGCGATTTGACCCATTGCTCGCGATTGAATTTTACCAATGCCCTTCATACCCCACTTCCAACTAACAACTCAATCCGTACTATACAGGAGAATATGCCGGCGCGCAAGGCCTGGGCTTGCTTCGACTCCATTCCACCTTTCGCCATGACTTAAAAATCTATGCCAGCGACGAAGGCAGAGTTCAAATGACCGCTGCTGCCTTTGCTAAAGGCCTACTCGCCCTGGAGGGCGAATTGACCCCTATTTTGGTCCAAATGGTCAAGAGTGCCAACACTAATGGTCTCTTGGACAATGACTGCGACAGCAGCAAATATCAGAACATGTGAGTGGGGATAGGGCTAGGGATTTCTATTTTACTACTTCTATAGATAGTGAGAATATCTTGTTATGAATTTTATCAGGGTAAAAACCCGACTGCACGAGCTACTGCAACAGGATAGAGAATTCACCCGCGAAGATCGCGAACAGATCAACCCAGGTAATGCCCTGAGCATTAACGCGGCTTTGAACTTTGTCAAAAATCCCGTCAGGTGCTGTCAACACGTCCATATCCTTATACAAAAACTGATGGACATTGTCAGAATCAAGAAAGACGATCCCAAGACCAAAGGTGAGGTTGATAATTAGTGGGGGTCTCGAACTTGCTGTTGGATGTAATGGAAGAATGTCGGGTGAATTTCAAAGTCACAAGCCATATCCTAGCACTACACATTCCTTTTTTTACATCCAGACGCGGTCCTGTACCACGGGGAAACTTGGGAGCTGATGGGCCGACGCTGGGGTAAAATTGAGAAAGATTTTTGCACGAAAAATAGGAGGTTCGACATATCGAAGATCCCCGACATCTATGACTGTATTAAATACGACCTTCAACATAACAATCACACGCTGCAGTTTGATCATGCGGAAGAGCTCTACATATATTCCAAATATTTGGCGGACATTGTGATACCGCAGGTGATTCATTTCTCCAGGGAGACCTACTTCAAATGAATAGGATTGTATTTATTGATATCTTGCTTCACTCAGGAATATGGGCTGACTGTTCAAGAGAAGCTCACCATAGGACAAGGCATTTGCACACCTCTACTGAAGAAGATAAGAGCAGATCTTCAGCGAAACATCGAGGAGACTGGCGAGGAAACTGTTAACAGACTAAATCCAAGGCATACATCAGACTTTTATTCGATTATTATCATTTTCTTGTATATTATGAATTTTCCATTTTCTTTCATACGGAACTTCAACTGTTCAATTCATAGAATTGCAACGTCCATTTCAGATACTCGCACGGAGTTTCCAGCCCTGGAAGGCACGTGAGAACGAGATTATATTTCACGAGTGAGAGCCACGTGCATTCGCTTCTTACTGTACTGCGATACGGAGGATTACTCGACGTAATTATTGAAGATCCGACCATTTTTAACAAATTTCAACATTTCTAACTGAAACAACTTGGAAAAATTTTTCACTCTACATCCCGATTCTAGGTGGTAAAGGATGAACAATGGCGACGGGCAATGGAGTATGTCAGCATGGTGTCAGAGCTGAATTACATGTCTCAGATTGTGGTCATGCTCTATGAAGATCCGACCAAAGATCCCAGTAGCGAAGAACGTTTTCACGTAGAGCTTCACTTCAGTCCCGGCGTCAACTGCTGCGTTCAGAAGAACTTACCACCTGGACCAGGATTCAGGCCTCACTCTCGGAACGAGAGTAGCCACAACCTGGTAGGGTTTAAATTTCCTTTGAATTGTTCAAAAGATTCTCCGCCTCAGACCCTGCGGTGTCTTACCTTAATAATTTACATACCCGATTATCATGTTATCAAGCTCTTATTTCCTTCATACCTTACAATAATCACTTCACAGGGAGAAGCAGGGTCAATGGTAGAGGGCAGCTCCCAGTGCAGCACACGAATAGAGGAGGAAGACGCTGAATTGAGTATTCTAGAGGATAACACTACCAGTCCCGTCTCGCGTTCGGTATTTAATGAACTAAGAAATAAAAGAGAAAAACAGCAAGAAAAGTCTTGCTCTAAGCAATTCGCTATAAATCTGCACATTCCAGGACATGTCGCCGATGGAAACTGACGAGGCCAACCTTCCGGTAGACAGCGACAGCCCAAGCGCCAGCAGAGCTATAGACATGATGGACATAGATCCCATAATCGACGAACCTTTCGACAGTGGATTCTTGCAGAGCTCAGCACCAATTCCGATCAGGCAAGAAAACATTGAGAGCTGGTTGTTTAGTTTTTCTCAGAATTTGTACGAAGCAAATGTATTTTACGAAATGATCTCGCACACTTTCACAGCGCAAGAACAGTAGCGGGTCACGAAGCGGCTAGATTAGGCAGCCAACTGGCAGCGAATCAACGTCAAAGACGAGAGCTGGAGGCAGCAGGTATAAACGAACCAAGAGCCAGAAGCTATGACCATCAAAGGCAGGATAAACCTGTCAAAAGTGAGTACGGAACTCGCTTCTATCTCTATTTTGATAGACCTTCGAATGGCCAACGACCAACCTTCTCCTCGTTGTACCGGGGCTGATAAATTATTTGCCCCGACACGAGCCATTGCAGATAGATTGAAGATACATTGATGTACCAAATTATGTTATGAGGGAATTTCTGGTTTTAAAAAATAAGTCTATCAGTCCTTGCAGTAGCCAAATGACACAATCTTATTGGCAATTGCGTGATATTAAAGCATTGCACTATAATGTAACGAATGCGTTTCTTCCATAGCTGGTGAAAAAGTGCAGTATCAAAGCTTGGACGCGGTCAATAAGGAAGGTATGTGGTTCAATCTATATAATTGCATCACAGAGTTGATGAATATAGAGATGTACCTGCTGCTAGTTCAATCCGTTGTTCAGTAGACTACGACGGTATTGACCAACAAATCGTATCCTCAAACGTATTACGTACTTCTTCAAAGATTTTAGTGCTTAGATAAACTCGTAAATTGCACCAAGATGTTCGATCGGAATATTTTTACCAACCGTGATCGAATAGAATTTGCACCCCAAACAAATTTTGAAGAAATTAGAGAAACAGATCCGTTCACCTTGGATCTTGAATCATTTGAAGAAATACAAGTGCAGCAAGTTAATAGTGTTATTCGGACGAGCTAATGAACCTCTATATCCAATACTCTATAATAGAACAGCCTACTATCTGCTTATTGACTGCTCCTCTATCAGATGCCTCTATATGACTTGATGTCTACTATTGTAAACGTTATATCGCACGCTGTACGGTGTTGTGCAGGTTTGTTCAGTAGAATCACAATTACGAATCTGTGATGGTTAATTTTCATTTGTTATTTCTCATGAAATTTTCTCCATTTCTCAAACACATGTTATTTAAAATCCTTGCAACCATCTTTGACCTTTCTACATACATCGCTGTGCAGTATCCTTGAATTTACTACAATTATTTTATAATTCACTTCTGATCAATTCCCTGTCTGTGGTATTCTATCTTCCTCTTATTAATAATAAATTATTATTTGAAACTCTCTTTCTCTCTCCGAATGCTGGCAGCTTTCAGCTCTAATTTATTTCGCCGGATTGTTGAAGGGGTCCTGAAACCAAGCCAGGACCATTTTCTATGTGTTTCTTCAAGCTACCACGCCACAGATATTCCTTAATCTATGTATAAAAAGAACAATGAGAAACTGGGCAAAACGCTTTTGCTTCATAAATTATTTCAACAATTATAGTTCAACAAGAATAATTGTGTTTTGAATCAATGATTCGCGAACTTGCGATTGTTAATCGCAAGTAGTTGCAATAAATTTTCTTTGATTCGGAATAACACCTCCCTAGATTAATAAATTCAAAAATTTCTTCAAAATAAAGTTGAGCTGACTCTATCCGCGAAAGAATAATCTTCGCCATGGGATCTTTGGTGGCGGGTTTTTAATAGAATATTTTCTTTCTCTTTTTATCCTTCCCTCGCCTCTTCCTCTATTCTGTCACATGATTTGTTTCAACTAATTGTCTTTATTGTGTCCTCACCGCTTTATAATGCATAACATACCAACAGCTGAGTGTTTCCCTTCGCTGAAGCACTGGGTTGGAGAGAATGTCGCCGCTCATTGTGAATACATTAATCTAACAAAGGTTCAAAAGTCTTTGGGACGCCCGTTTATTCTGGCACACTCTATCAGCTCACCTGAAATGCCTGTAACAAAGGTTTTCAATTCCGATTTATCGCTAAGCCCATTGGTAACTTTTCACCGTATCCCTCTTGCCTCTCCTGGCATCGTTTGTCCCCCTCTGCACGAGACAAGTACTCCGCACACCATTTCTAAGCCTCAATTGTCAATCCAATTTAAGAAGTATGGCAGATCATACACCGAGGCAACTTTGTCTAACGTTAAAGTCTGCGGTGAGTTTACTGATATTAATCAGCCCTTCAGAACACTCTTAGAAGTAAATAAACCCGCCATGACATCGTTACAGAATCATTTTCAGATCTATAAAATCGTCCTCGACCGAGCTGACTATACGTTGGACGTACACATTGTGATTAATCATTAGGCAACTATAATTGTGCAAATAACAAGGTGTTCATAATCTGCAAGGAATTCATATCAACCGATATCATCATATAGTTGGTTTTACTTTCATTTCGATTCACACGAGATCCAGGCAGAGATAATCTAATCTGAAATTAAGTACTCTACGCTTGGAAATCAACTCGTGTAATTTAGACATATTGCCTGCATTACGTGTTTTGTAACAAAAGGTTCTTTCTCTTCTGAGGGTAGCTGTGAATAATGTAGCGTTGAAATTGTCATTCTGAACAGTACGCTTGACCGAAATACTCAGGACAATCTATGTCTGTAATACATTTAATACATTTATCCCAATGCAATCACACTATTCACCAAATAGTTGCAAAAGTCCACTGCCAATCTCCAAAACATCATTATTCACTCCTGATACATTCTTCCTCACATACTACCTATCATCATTCAACCTTACCCTACCTGCACAGCAAGGCGCTATCGCCACAGCGTGTCTGGACAGATGACCTACTTCAAGATGCTTGGGTACAACGTCAGCAAGAAACTTACCGGATCCACAAACAGTCTATTCAGCACAGCCGTTATCAGCGGATCATCCAGTGCCCCGGATCTCAAGGATATGATACCTCAGCATGCGTCTGCTGTCTCCGGTAAATTTGAATAACAAAACTAGAGATTAAACGGCACCAAATTAAAAAAAAATGACAAATTTCATTTCCGTCATAATATTCTGTCTTCCAAATTGAAACATTCTATCTTATCACAGCTATAGACGGGTTCGGAGGAGTCCCACCAATCAGGCCATTGGAAACGCTGCACAACGCTCTGTCCCTGAGACAATTGGACTCATTTTTAGAGATGATGACTAGTCTGTCTTTCTTCCGTACTCCAGCTTCATCGCCACCAAAATTTCCGTCTCCTGGCGGATCAATTCACGGATCATTTCTCCAAAATCTTAGCATAGGTGGCATGAGCCGAGAGTATCATGCGTCTGATAATGAAGCCATTAGGTAATATAGAAACTGGTGCGAATCGGAGCGATGCGGAGAAATAATTGATCCTCCATTCTTTTTTTTATAAGAAAATCTTTGGTCTCTAACAATGGTAACGCTGTATACACTATGTGACTGACACAACTCAATTTTCTGCTCATATACAGAGGGATTCTCTGAAAAGTCACGCGTCTGAAAAGTAGGCAAGCGCGAGACACCTGTATTGAGCAGCTCAAACATCGACGATTGGGTTTTATTTCCCACGTAATAACTAAAACCCAATCGTCGAGCTGCTCAATGCAGGCGTTCGCGTTTGCCTACCTTTTAGGCGCGTTACTTTCCAGAGAATCGCTCTGTATAATGTTCAATTTTTGTCAGGTATATAACGTCAACTCCAATTCAGTACAAATTACCAAACGAATCTGATTCTAGAAATCAACTTTCACCGACCAGTCCAAACAGTAAGTTTTCCCCAAAGTCTTTCTAGCTTCTAGTTCTGAAAATTAGCAATTTTCTTTATTCCTTGTCATCCCATTTCCAAACTTTGTTGCTTCATGTTCTATAGGCGCAGGGTGGAGCAGTGGAGCGCCGTCTTTTCTCTCCTCCGAGCCATCATCACCTGCGCCAACATCAGCCGGAGAGTGCAGCATGTCCACCAGCCTCGGAAGCAACGATGGGTAAACTTAATTGACAATTTTCAAATAAACATTTCTCAAATTGTATCGTCTACGATATTGGGGCTTTCCTGATTATTACATGTGTATCATCATAAAATAACCTGATCAATGCCTTTCCATTCACAGAATGCACATGTTCAATATGACGCATGAATTTCCTAAGACACCAGACTTTAATCTTGACTTGAACAACATCTGTATGGGAATAGATCAGGGCTGCAGAGAAAGTCGAGGCAGTATATCGTTCACGGATTACTACAGTAATGAGGATGGCCAGATTCTCATGATTTGCAAAGAGGATAAGTGCAAGGTAATCAAAAGGCCTGCCCGTGTCGACGACGAAACACTTATTGACAACATCGACGAAGATGAAGATCATACTTTGACATTGAGGCAGAGTGAGGAACAGAAAAAACGGGATATCAAATTTATATTTGAACCACAAGAGAATCCTAATCCGGTTCAATCGAGTTGTAGCTATAAAAAGATTGGGAGGTGAGCAAGCGCATGAACGTTGTTGCAATTTGTGTTTGAATATGTTTCAATTGCAAAATATTTTTATTTTTCTTGACCTGTTTCGAAATGGGATAGTGGCTTCATGGCTTCATGGCTTTATGGTATAATTCAATCATTTAACATGAATCTTCATACGATTCGGAGAGCCTACGGATATCGGATATGAATGAAAAAAAATTATCTGTTTTCGGTTTTACGCCATAGTATTGTAAACGATCTTGACATTAATTGATTTGACGATTACCCTGTTCTAGATTCAGAGTTGAAAGTATGGAAATATCGGACGAGGACGTGAGGATGAAGGAGAACGTGTCCGTGGGCACCAGTAATTCTATAAATATGACAAAGTGTGCAGCAACAAAACTGCCGGATGACGATGGTGGAAGGAAGGGGTCAAGACCATTGCTTGGTAAAAACAATGAGGTTCATCTGAACCCAGAGAGTTATTTTTCAAAACTTCCAGACCTTCCTCCCCCAAATGCCGAACTTGATACCGATCATCCGAGTTCTTCTTCGGCAGCAAGAGAAGCTGCTCCCAAAGACAATGTCGACGATGAGGAAAAGTTGAGGATGAATATTTCCGAGCCAATTCCCATTACTGGACCAATGCTCAATAGATCGCCGGAACCTTTACTCACACTTGCAGGCAGTCTCAATGATAGTAAGCATATAAAATTCGGGTTTGATGTTGAAAATAAAAAGGCAGGATAAGATATACGAAAATTATAATATTATATTCATAATGATGCTTTTTAGTGTCTAAAGAATTGACGCGACTCAGGAAATTCTTTTAGTATTCTTTATTGTTGTTTCCTATGTTTACTTTTCACAATAACTAGATGGATTTGAGATGAAAAAACTCTGTCAAAACTGCACCTGCCGCATTCGTTATGCTGAATGAAAATAAAACATTATTATGCAGGTAGAAGCAGACAATTGAATTCCTTCTTAAACGGGATTTCCTCCGTGTTCGCTTACAATTCATTAATGGGTTTAGAGAACTTCAACTATACAAGCACTAATACCAGAATGAATAACGTGTAACGAGCTTGAAGTGTACGTTGTATGTTATAACTTACAAATTTTCCTTGTTTATATATTGCATTCATTTTGAATGAGATATAATCACAACCGTGGGCTCACAGGCGCTGTATACTTAATAATTGAATAATTTCTGGGACTTGGGTTGACCGAAAATCGCAAGTTGACTACAAAAAGTAACTTCGGATCTTGAAAATATGTATAGATGTGCGTGTGCACGTGTGTATGTGTCATCTATTCATGTACATGTATGTATATGCTAGGTCGCGATTGTTCTCGGACTTACCCCTAATAATTATTAGGCTGAACAGGTGATACTGTGCGGTATGAACCTTTAAATAACTTGCATGGATTGAGTTTCTTACAACATTTGTTTATCGGTGATAACGTTCCATATTCAGGAAATACTTCATCTGTGATTTAAAACTAGCATAATTTGCTCCCCTATGTATTTCTCTTCCCTGGTTGATCTTCTGTATACAGCACGTACAATCGTTTTTGTCAAAATAACGAGCGCCCGAGGACTGATGGACATTGTTAGGAGTCGAAGTTCAGGTGTATGAAAATCAATTGCAGAAAGATGTTATGAATGGACGAAAATAATAATTTCTCTTGGCAGAGTACTATGCAACTGTTTAATTATGTCTCCATAGCCGCTTGTATTGCAATTATTCCTCCAAATATCAAAGCACAATGTAAGGTAGACGAATCGTTTGGTATACTATAATGTATGTATGTATGTATGTATGTATGTATGCCTCTGTACATTTAGAACTGAAATCTTATAATTATACATAATTAGATCGGCTGTATTGTAAATTTAGTACTGTAAAATAAAGAATAAAGCAAGGTATACACTATGTTAAACATTAGTATGTCTACTTATAATCATTCATATTGGCGGTATGGTTGCTCGTTTTCCAACAATTCGGTAACAATTCAAGGCGATATATCGAGAATTTTAGAGCATAGCGTCATCTGCTGGATGGGTTGAAAATCATCAAATTGGCACACGGTTCGTAACATATAGCATAGGGATACACATTGATAGTGACATTGATACACATCCAAAAGTAGGGCTCATAGCATTTTTGACTGGGGCTACACCGAGCTACACTGGTGTAGTGTAGCCATCTTTGTCTCTCTCTTACTCATAGAAAAGAATGAGGATAAAGATAGCTACACTACACCAGTGTAGCTCGCTCGCTCTAGCATGCTCTTTTTTTTTTTTTTAATCCGTTGGCTTATCTCCTAAGGAAGGAATGTAGCCTAAGCTCTAGCATGCTCTATGTGACTTATAATTCCGGCGAACCGGGCCTACATGGGACGGCACCCTAAAGCCAGCGACACAAACTTTTTGTGTCCCGTGTTCGGCCCCGCCACGATCGCTCACACATAGCTGTGATTGGTCGGTGCTGCGTGTGATTGACTGTACACTGTTCACCATCTCCGTAGGTGAGCCGGTACGAAAAATTTGTGCTCCAGGCTTAAAGTGTAAACATTATGAACGTGAAGACGATCAGGAGTGCGAGCCGTTTGGCTTGGTTTACCACAGAAAGTGGTAGAAAATTCTCTGCAGCCTGCTTGGTCACAGGCGGCGGTGGTGTTGCCGCCTTCAACTTATTACCGCACACATTATTGCTGGATGAATACAGAGAACTCTTTCAGATGTACCGGTACGTGAATGTTTCTGAGGTTAGAATGAGGCAGCGTTTGCTATCTGTTTAGCGCATAGACTTATAGAGATAGAGTGCGCGCTCTTATGGGCTGGCTGAAGCTCATAATCTTCTTCTTCCTCATGGCTTTATCCCCTTTACAGCGGAAGCTGGGGCAAGTGCCAACGAAGCTCATATTGAAAGATAGCAATATTGCCAGAGAGATTCTTTCCTTCGCGTACTGCGTAGGGAGTGGGGGTCTACAGCGAGTAAGGGGAACGACGCGGCACTATACTTACCCTGCCACAACAGGCCTGCCGTTTACCCCACCAACTCACGGATTAGAAAAAGACAGAATCTCTTATTATCGCTCTCTCTTTCTAATGAGTTTTTCAGGTGCTCTTATAGTAATGCGCAGTTTATCTCTATAAGACTATGGTCTAGCGAAATGACGATGATGAATTGGAAATGGATTTTAGAAAATCGACGCCAGTCCGAGTTTCTTCTAAAATAAAAAAACAGTTCACGGATGTTCTCGACGATTTGAAGGTACCGCAGGAAATACGGGCCCGTTTGAAGCCGTTCATGGTGAGCGGCTTCGACGTATTTCATGCAGGGACGACTTACATGGCTTCCGGAGCTCTGGTAGGGTTGACTACGAACTTTAACTATGAAGAAGTCAAGGACATCGACCAATCAACATTATTGGTACAAAGCAGGCACGTCGATTGGAGTCAACCAGACGCACAGAATTTACTCTCTGCTTTAATGCTCTCTGATGACGCAAAGAAATTTGCCATAGGCAGAGAAATTGTCAGATGCCAAACTATCGAGCCTCTACTGAATAGCGTCTATCCCATAACTTGTACAACTATGGCTTATATGATCGGATGTAAAGCCAACAAGGTCTTAAACGGTCTAGCTCGCCCTCTGTCATTTAGAATTATCTTATACACATTGACAGGCTTGTTCACCTTGGGAAACTGGGCTCTTTTGAAGGACGTTACTACCGTTCATTACGACACAGAATGTGACAGAGAAATGAGCAAATTGGGTAGAGATTACATTAAAGGTGGTCAAGAATTTTACAACAAGATTTTACAGCGCAATGTTGCGCTGAGGAATTTGATGGGAGACGAAGGAGTTAAATTATATTCTGCCACCGGTAACGATCAACTTTTCATCAGGCATAAACGAGTACCGATTATCCACAGAAAGTTGTTTTTCGACGATCAGATGGAGTCTTAACTGAAGAGAGGCAGAGTAAGCAGTCAAATAGTTGTAGTCTTGTTATTCTTTGATGTTTCTCAAGTTTTTATGAATAATACAATCGTTTCTAGTTAAAGAAAATCCTTTATAAAATACATTATCTGTTCTATAACATCTTTGTTTGACCTTTTCGATACCTACTCCTTACATTTGTTACTACTTTTAAAACTATATATTAGCTAATATTATTTAATATATGAATCTCGCAATTAATTACGTAAGTAATTTGTACAAAGCTTTGCGTTACAGCCATATAGTATATTTATGATTACATTATTTTCAATAATTCATAGTCAATAGTATTGGATTTATTTAAAACCTCGATAATTACAATTAGTGGTAATATTAGCACTGTATACTATTAATCTTTAATATTTCTCTGTTATTGACAACTAATCAAATGTATAAAGTTCATATTACCAATACAATGCTGTGCGATCGAGGATTGTTACGTAAGTTGTGGCAAAAAGAATCACGCTAATTCAGCTAGCGGTAGATTTGTTGAAACTACTTTTCTTAAGATTCAATTGATAAATAAATAATGACAATACACGCCTTATCTCACCGACAATTACTCGTTAGCCGTCGATGTACTCAATTTGCTTCATCCTACGTTATAACAGACCGATTGAGCCAAGCTGAAAGAACAAGGTGGAGAAGGTTTTAACAAGAGCATACAAGCGAGAGTACCTAATCTCTTCTCTTACATCTTTCTGAAAAATTGCAGCTCTGTTCAATACATACCAACGTTAATTTGTCCTCTTCTTTTTTAAGTACTTTCAATGTCTGTTCTTGATCGAATTTGACCACAGCTGATATTACTCTGGTCAGAACCAGGGTTTCCCTTCCCATCATGTACTCAAACAGAATATTCCTCAGGTATTCGATCTCAGTCGACGCTTCCAGACTCTCGTTTCGTATCCTTAGGAGCTTGCGAAGTTCCGAAAGCTCGCGTTTCTGCGACATCAACGTCTGTTGGAGAGAGTGGAGAGATCCTGTGTTGGATTGGATTGTAGCCATCGCGACACGAGACGTACTTTCCAGCTCCTGTGATTGATAGTGAATTGAATTAATCCACTGTCTTCAAATTATTCATCTATTTATTTATTTATTTATTTATTTATTTATTTATTTATTCATTTATTCAATTATTCATTTATATCCTAAAACCGTGGGAGGAAGACATCTGAAATTTTTGTTCGGCTTTATCCAATATACTATGTATTTTTCAGTAGAAGTGGCGATATAAATTCATAAGAATTGCCTTTCACTGCAGGATTGGATAGTTAATGGTGAAAATAATAGTTGGATAAATAATATGTACCCCTGGAGAAGTATCACTGTTATCGGCAGCCTGTAACGAAACGAAACAGAGTAAATAAAGGCTAAATGGGAGCGAAATAAAAATTGAACGAACAAACTAATATCGAGAAATCATTGATGAAATCATTTTTCAGTTCTTCTCAAAAGCAACACGCCCTCTTCAATACCTGTGCTAATTGAGGATGAAGTGAAACCATCGAAATATCGTATTGTAAATGTTCATTGTTCATACCTTTCTTTCGGTCAACCATTCCTTTGTCAATTCATTTACTTCATCCACGTGTTTGGTCTCGAGCTGATCGGTTCTTTGCTTCAGAAGAATTTTCCAGCCTTGCTCAATTTCCTGTAGCTCGTTAGAGTGCTCCTTCTTGACTTGGGCAATTGCTTCAGTGAGTTCTTTTATTTGATTCTTATAAGCTTGTATTGTCTCTTTGCTATCCAGAATTAGATTCTCTATTTGTTCAGATTTCGCCGTAAGCTCAATCTGGAAATCTTTTAGTTGCTCCTTGTATTGGTGAATCAGGTCGGATTCATAATTTTGTTGACGTTCTGTAAAATGTAACGAAATCGATAATCAATGGGAAATGAACCCTTTCTCAACAATGGCAGGAAATCTATCGACGCAAATTAGTTATTTATACTCACCGAAGCGTTTTTCCAACGCTGCCTGTATCTGTTCATCCTTGTCATGTATTTGGGCTTGGAATTCTTTGACCAATTGTTTTATCCTCATGCTCTGCTCTTCTTCGTTAGTTTTTAACTTATCTGTCAATATCTGGGTCTGACGTTTCAGTTCTTGATTTACAATATCTATCTGAGACTCTTTAGTCGCGTACAAAATAACTGCCTCGTCTAATCGGGTGCGTAGCTCTTTGTTTTCGTCTTGGAGCCTGTTGTAACTTTGTAACATAGATTCGTCGGCATTTCTATTTTGGCTTATACTCATCAACTGTTCTCTCAAGTCTTTGTTGGTAGCTTTCAGCTGGTCAACTTCTTCCCGACAACCTATCAATTTGTTTTCAAAATCTTCGGCCGCTTTCTCTAGTTCACTAATTGCTTTCGCTTTTTCTTCCAATGTTTTTGAATGGTCAAAATTTATTTTCACTAGCTGCTCCCTCAGCTCTTCATTAATTATTTTTTCCGCGTCAACTTCTCGTCTTTGCTCCACAAACTTACTCTCGAAATGTTTAGCTGTCTCCTCTAGTTCGGCAACTTTTGATGTTTTATCTTCCAAGGCTTTTGAATGATGAAAATTCGAGTTCGTCAGTTGATCCTCAAGCTCTTTGTTTGCGATTTTCAATGCGTCAATTTCCTGCCTGTGCTTCGCGAGTTCATTCTCAAGTTCAGCAATTTTCCCTGTCTCACTTTCTAAAGTTTTGGAATGATTGGCAGTTGCTTTTATCATCTGATCCTCTAACTCCTTGTTCGTTACTTTCAACATATCAACTTCGCGCCGATGCTCAACGATTTTATTCTCAAGGTCTTTAGTTATCTTTTCAAATTCAGTTATTATTTTTGATTTATCTTCCAAAGTCTTCGAATGATTGGAACTTATTGCTTCCAATTCCTGAAACAATTTTGTGGTCGAATTTTCTAACTGATTCAATTCTGCTCCTTTCTCATTCACTGAAACCTGCAAATCCTCGACTTGCAGAGCCAAATCTTCATTCTGCTGTCTCAAATATCCGACCTCTAATAAAGACTCTGCTTTCGATTTGTTTAAAATCTTCAATTCGTTACGCAATTCCATATTCACCGATTCTGCAGTCTCCAACTCAGCAATATTATACAGCAAGTCCTCAACTTTGCTATTTAAATCGCTTTTTTCAATCTCACAGTGTCTCAAAGCTTCACACCTGAGGTCCAATTCTTTCATTTTCTCAAGTAATTCCACATTATCAGCTTCTAATTTGTTGAGCAATTGTAGTTTTGGTCTCAAATTCTCTATTTCTTTCTCCAATTTGATATTTATTTGTTGTACATCTCCAAATTTATCTAATTTTGTCTGCAACTCGGTAACTTGAGCAGCTAATATTCCATTTCTCGTTTCAACGTCGCTCTTCGAAGCAGCTTCTTCACTTCCTTGTACTTGTAGAACATCAAGTATCTCGCGTAGCTTGATATTTTTATCCTCGGCATTCTCTAAATCTTCATTTAGCTTTGAAATTCGTTGCTCTAGATTAAGTTTCTCTACATCAAGTCTCTCCTGAAGACGTTGGAAGTCATTCTCCAAATTTGAAAGCTTGTTTCGCTGCTCATTGTTCTCCTGCCGCAAACTGTTTTGGGAGAGCTCCAATGCCTCATTCAATTTCGACAAATTATTTTGTTCCTCCTTCAATTCTTTGTTGTTTCTTGTAACTTCAACATTGCTTAATTTCAATTTGTCCAATTCAAGCTGCAGAGCTGCGTTATTATCTCTGAGAGCGTGAAGTTCATTGTTTTGAATCCTCAACTGTTCAGTTTCTTGGATCAATTCCGTTCTGTCTCTAGTCAAAACCTCAATTTCGTTCGTTTTCAGGTCCAGAGACGCGTTTTTCATTCCCTCAGACGACTCCAAATCCTTCAATATTCTTTCGTGTCCCAATTTTAGTTCCTCTAATTCCTTATTTTTCTTGTCAATGATATTGTTTTTGCAAGCTTCTAGTTCGTTGAATTTATCGATCATCTCTTCTCTAACTCTAACAGTCTCATCAAGCTGATTCAGAATCTCTGTTTCCTTTTCCCGAAGGCTGTCGATTTCAGAGCACTGCATCTTGTACTTTTGATCCAATTCTTTCAGTTCCGAAGCCTGTTTTACAAACGTGTCGTTTGTCTCTTTGAACTCAGAATTTCTAATCTCATATCTATTGTTCAATTCGCGAGAGTTGGTCTTCTGCTTAGACAATTCTCCGTGCAATTTTTCCAGCTGCAGAGTCTGTTCGCTAAATTTTCTCGTCAAACTGACAATCATATTTTCATACTCAGCACACTTTTGTGAGAAATTTTCTACACCTATTTCTACATTTTTCGACTGCTCCAGCTTCAAAACTTCCATATTATTCAGAGCCGCGGCCAATTCGTTCTTCAATCCGACCAATTCCTGCTTCAACGTCACATTTTCTTGGCTTAGCATATCGTAGTTATCCAATTTATCCTTCAAAAAAGAAACTTGGTTTGTAAAATGATAATTATGATCGGCAATGTTGTCACTAAATGGCAATTTCCCCTTCAATCCGTCCATTTCCGACTGCATTTTGTCTTGAGTTTCCTGCAGCTCTGCGATGTCTCGAAGTTTGAAGTTCAGCTCATCAATTTCAGCGATCAGCTTGATATTTGTCAAGTTTATCTTGTCAAAATCTTTGACTTTGCTGATCATGTGTTCATTCTGGTCCGTCAACTGCTCGCATTTTTTTCGTAGCGCGTTATTCCCGTTGATAATAGTCTTGAGTTCCACGCTAGAGGCTTCGGAGTTAGAAGAAGATAGATTTTCTTCTGCAGCTTGCAATTGTTTTTCTGCTCCATGCTCAGATTCAACAGGAGGTTTGGTCACGGCTTCAATCTTCATATTAATTTCAGAAGAATTAAATACAGTTACTAATTTCTTGTTCATCGAATCTATTATCGCTTTCTGCCTGGAAATTTTTTCATTTATCTCAGCCTTCACGGAGTTACAGTCCCGCCGCAGATTTCCTAAAATTTTCTTATACTCTAATATGTTGGCAATCAGGCATTCCTTCTCTCTCTTGATTTGTTCCCAATCCATTGTCACCTCCCTCAGCATTTCTTTGAGATCATTTATCGTAGATTTACAGGATTTTAGTTCCGTTGTTATTCCCAGGAGTTGGGCGGTTTTGATTTCCAGCTCGTCTCTCCACCTGCTGATTTCCTCGTTCTTAGTGATGCTTTCGTTCAGAGTTCCGTGTACAGGACCTGAACTCTCTTTCTTCTGTTTAGTTTCCTTGTCACATTTGGTCCTTAAGTCATCTTCGGTACCAAGAAACTTGTGCTTCACATCCTGCTGGATAAGTTTAACAGCTTCAGATTTATTTGTGAACAAATTTTGGAGACGTAATACTTTCTGCTCGATTTCGATGCTGCGGTCGTTTATGACAAGTTCGAACTGTTTGAATTCATGGTCGTATTTGACTACTGCTTCGGCAAGAATGTCCTTGTACTCAGTGATCTTCTTCAAGTCTTGTTGCAGCTGTTTATTCTGCTCTTCTTTTACCTCAAGTTCTCTGTGAATGAACAATTTGTTCTCAGCTAACGAAAGGGCAGAATCTTCTTCACGTTTCTTAAACACGTCAACCTGTTCGTTCAATGATAGTATCTCACGCTTTGCTCTATTCATCTCACTTTCCAAAATCCCTGTTCGTTTTGTGGTACTGTGTCTCAAAATATTCAAATCTCTTTCCAGTATATCTCGATTTTCTGTTAGCTGAGTGATTTTCTCCTTGTTTCTTTTCAAGGACTCGTTACATTTTGCCAGCAGCACTTCAAATTTCTTTACTTTTTCTTTCAGTGCTGAATTCTCAGCGAGCAAATTGACGTTCGCGTTTGAAGCTGCGTTTGTTGAATCGGTCAACAGATCTACGCTGCTTCTCCCATTCTGACCGTCAGGTTCTAGAGTTGGCAAGGTTTCATCGCTCGATCCGTTCACTTGCAACAGTTTTATCTGAAGAGAATAATGAATCGATTATATTCTCCATGGTTTACTCTGCGAAATATAAATCTCTGAATGTGCATATAGCATATTCACAACTAAAATACTTTGACGTACTTTTGTCGTAAGAGTGTTGATAAGGTGATCCTTTTCTTCGATATCATTTCTCAGTGCTTCCTCCAAGTGTGCTTTCGCCTCCTGTTCAAGCTGACACTGTTCCTTGAGATTGGCTATTCTCCTCAACGCTTTATCCTGTGTTTCGACCAGCACCGATTTCATCTTTGCATTCTCTTTATACAGCTCTCGATAGATGGCACGATATTTGGTATATTTCGTTCGCAACTTCTGATAACCAGTGTACAACTCATCCTTGGTTATATGCTCCAGCTGTGACGACGACGAACTGTCTTCAAATTCACTCGCTGATTGCTCCATGTCTGACTGCAAAATTGTCAACGCAAATTACATCTACTTGTTGAACTAAGCGACTCATAGATACAACAGCCAATTTAAGCAGTAGCGAGAACCTGATGCAAGATAAATTAGCTAGATAGACATAAGTGTTCACTGAGGTTTTACCTGTAAGTGATACAAATTTCCGGGGCTTTCATATAATGGGAAAAAATTTTCGCTAGTTACACTGTTGAACGAGGATCGCCTTGAGCGTTCCATTGAATTTGAGGCTAGTAAATCTACATTTTGGAATTGATTAGTCGCTGAGTTATTCGGCAAGGTATCTGGAAAAGAGTAATGAAATAGATCGTAGGTATTTTACAATAATATAGTTGAGCGTATAATCGCAGAATAGGTGAATTTTTTCAATCGCTTACCAGCTTCGTCGGACGTTAGATTCAGGTCGTCGACCGACGTTGTTATATCTTGGATGAGATTGTTGGAGGCAGCTGGAGAGATGACAGACTGTTGGAAGAATATAGACGTGTGAATTTGAGGATCGTTTAATTGGCAGCAGTGTATAATCAAAAGTTGTGTACGGCGATGAATTGAAAAAATAATAGAAAACTAAGGGATAGTATATGTATGAGAATTTTTAGGCGAGCCAGTCGAAATGTCAACATAACTGTCGAGGCAATTAACCTGGGCCAATTGTTGCAGCCTCGAGGGGGACTGTTTCATCTCTTCCGCTAATTTGTCCTTAAATTTTTTAAACATTTCACAGGTATTTTTATAGTTCAAACTCGGATGGAAAATTCTGTTTTATTCTCTGGAATGTTTACGTGGAATGAGATCAAATGAGATCACATTATGCCTAGTTCACACTTCACACGCAGCATGTCGCGCCCTCAATCTCGTCGCCCACGTTTCGAACAGTGTACTCTGTCTAGCTTTGTTCCCCCATAATTGAACAGTGATTAAAAACAGTTGAATTCCATCGCTTTCATCTATTCGCAATAATCTGACTTTCAATTTCAACGCTTCACTCTGGCCCAAAGACCATTCCGCAGTAACAAGTAATGAAAACCTCACAGGGGATTCAAAATACTCCCGGTCGTCTATTTGACCACAAAAACAGTTTCTAAAACAGCCATCAGTCCGCGCCACATTTACCCGGACATAATAAGGCGCGTCCTTGCGGAAGAATTTGAAATGTTTCAATTAAACAATTAGATAAATTAGAAAAGATAACCAGAGCCTCATAGAAAATTTCACTTGACGCGATTTCTAAAAAAAATGGGACAAGAAGCTTTCGGGTCTTTCTCTTAGATAAACATATGTAACCAATAATTCATTTATTTCATCCATTACATAAGGCTTTGTACATATTTATAACGCGAGTTCTTCAATCCAATGGTTGCTGAAGTTGTAGGGTTCGAAATTTGAATCCATGCTGGTGCAATAATAAGATTATTAATCATAATCGTTGCTCCAACAGTAGCGATTTATTGCCACAATGATTAATTCATTGAAATAGTAGACAGTAATCGACGAAATATCATTCTTAGTCACTGTCCGATCCAGATTCAGACAGTTGTAGGTCATCTTTAAGCAAATTATCGGGCATTGATAACGAAGGGGACCCCATACTGTTTGAATGTCCTGAAATTTCAAAGAATCGAACAAATTTACGGTTTTATGGCATTTCAATCGTTGAATCATCCAACTGTGGAAAGGTGATACAATAAGTATAACAGAAACAAGAATAATCGTCTGTAGGAATTACTCTGAAAATCCACAACTACACTTACCATTAGTCGCCATAAGTACCGACACATTTTCGGCATCAGACTCGCTATCAGAGCTGTCTGAACTCGAACTACTGGAACTCGAATCACTGAGAGCACCCTCGTCGCTTTCAACAACGGCAGGAGCGCTTTCTTCGTTTGCTCTCTCCCGTATAGCCGGCAGTTCAGTCCTGGGTGGTGCAGAACTGTGCAGGGTTTGGGCAGAAGTCGTCATAGATGAGAGACCAAAATCATCGCTGTCTAAGCCGATCATTGGAAGACTGGCCAAAGTTGAAGGGTTGTTAGATGGTGGCACAGGAGAGCTGGAATCGTAAGAAATTTCATAAGCATGTTAATATCTCTCCGAGAAAAATGCCTACAAACTGTCTTCCATGAACTTTGCCTCTACTCGCCGCAATTTAAATTCCTTTCAAGGATTTTCGAGTATTTGATAATACCTGCTACTGCATATGTCTGGTGGACTTTTTTGGTGGTAGGGTGATGCTTGCAGAGGGCTATGTTGTTTGGGATGGTGCTGGATGGAAGGTTCTCTCTTTTTACCGCTAGCAACTTTGGTTCTGCCGTTGGCCCTCCCGTGAGTGGGGCTTCTCTTATTTTCAACCGGTGTGAATGGTCTGCTGTTGCTGTTCTGTCCAGGAATGCTCAGCAACGATTGAGTTTTTGGTTCGGTCCTGTAAATGGATGACTTTCGGTTATTTTGGGCTCTCTCGGCGGAATCTAGCTGAAAATATCTTCCAAATTAATGCATAAAACTCTCCTATGATACTTGCCGCGTTTTTTTTACTTGTATGTTAGATGACAACTTTTCCAGCGTTACTTCTCCAGTAATACGGTCGATTATCAACACACATTCTTTGTGATACGGTCGCTGGGAACCCTTGAATACGGTATGAGGAGTTCCGGCACCATCCGAATGAGGCACGGTTACAGTCATCGTCGCGTTTGTACCAACATCAACCTGCGCCATCTTCGACACGTCCACACTGGCTGGTTTGAAGTCATCTGCGAAACAGAGGATGAAAAGAGCTCTCGGAGACTGGCAAATTGTACAAATAAATATAATAATATGGAATCAGCTCCAAAAGTTGATGAGACTGCCGTTTGGCTTTGAATTGTTGGAAAATAAATTGATATGAAGACATAATTGTGAATGCAGCCGATAAACTCGTTTTTATTATCCAGAAAAATTCCATCGGCTATTCCAAATGTTTTACACCGAAGGCAATCGATGCATCATCGAAAATGGGAAACTTACATTTGAGCGTGTGAAAAGCGGTAGACTTTTTGTTGGTAAAACTGGGGCCTAGCTTGAGTTCTCGCACCTCGGTGCCGAGACCAAGCTTGTCAGCCATCTCGAAGGAATTGACTTCTTGGGTATTTCTGTAATTTGATTAACTAGTTAGAGCAGGACTAGTACATGCCAGGATTAAACCCAACGGGACGGAGCCAGAGAGAGAGAATCATCTCAAATTTATTGGAAGAGCAGTGGTAGCGTTATCTGCGCTGTACGTTGCTTTTGGACAATTTGTATTGGTCCCTTGCACAGAACCAGGAGTAAAATCTGTTAGAGTAGATAACGTGAGATATGGCAGTTAGAGCGATATTCAAAAGTATGTATTTCATTTCCAATGTATTCTTTATCGTTGATTAGAAATAACAGAAACGAACGAGGGAAGCGGTTCGTATAATTATTTCCGAACTTAAATCCATCTGGTTAGATTAGATACAAGTATGGAAAACGATAGAATTGTGTGAAGTGAGCTCGGCAAAGTGTTAGGTATAGCGTGGGTAAAATTCTTGTTAAAACTTGCCTCAAATTTACGCTACATATTCCATTGACCCAATTTTAGTCTAGGGCTGTGACCCTCGTACTCATGGCGTGAAAAGTATGTGGGTAATTGAAGGAAGGGGAATACTGAATAGCGTCAAAATGGCATCCGGCACTCCATTGATTGTCGCAGAGTCCTTTCTTGCCTCAAAACTTGTTACGCTCTTTCGCCAGGGAAAAATGATGCTGAACCTTTATGTACTAAAATATTTCGCACGGAGTAACAAGTGACGTCACTGGCAAATAGTAGATTATACATCGGGGGGCCGACATAACCTCAAAGCAACTTTGCGTGAGATTGAATTAGCGCTCGATTATCATTAGCCACGTTATGAACTCGTCTCGAATAATTGTCCTTATTTATATCACGGACAAAACTCTCTAGAATGACAAGGTCACGACGGTTTTTCGGGAAATACAGGCCACTGACATTTAAAAATTAATTCTTTGACAGACCGGGACGTCAGAGCAAGACGGTGTTCTGATTGGCGAAAGGACACCATTGTTCTTTTCCCAAGCGGTCTAGGCCAATCGAGGCATGAATTTAATCCGCGAAAATTTGAAAAATATCAGAGATCGTCATTCTCATCCTCAATGCTGGGGGACAGAATGATGCGGGGTTGCTGGTTTTTAGAATAAGAATATGCAGTTATCAAACGCATAACTTTTTATTGGACCGAAATGAACAATAGCGTGTTTAATAGTTTTCCAAAATAGCGTCATAAATAGCTGATAAGTCGTGTACTTTAGTCAGATTAATACATTTGTTGACAAAGGTTGCATGCTAAGTGTTATCTAAATGTGCGAAACTGATAACTATGAGATAGAACGTTATATCTGTTGGCTGAATATATCAAGAAGATTCTAGAATAGGACTGTACTTTTCCCATGCAGTTGCCTTCATAACCATTATATGTATTTATAGTATATTTATATTTATATATATATATATATATATATAATTTTTTTTTCCGATTTTTTATGCTGTCTTCTTACAATATTGTTATTCCTCAAAGACACTTATTCTCCCCCATGGTATACATATAATCTTACAAACGTAGCGTAGTATGTACTTTAAACATTGATTCCTATATTATCCTCAGTCTTCAGAGCATTTGCATAGAGCAATGAATTTATTATGTTTATCCTGAATGCTAATTTACGAAATTACCAAATTATAAAGAAAATTATTTAAATAAAAATTACACAGCAAGCGTTTCACGTGAGATAACTACAGAGTATATAATTAGCTTTTATTGATTACAATTGCTGGTTTTCATTCCTTTGTGATTTGAATATAGTAAGTCAATTTATAATCGATGAGATGAAAGCACAATTCCCCATCACTCCTAATTTAGTTTTTCCCACTCTTTTTTGTGACGTTGGATAATCTCGGAATGGGTAACACAAAGAAATCCTAATTTTAATTAGCTTGTGTCGAAGAATTGTTCGGTTTTGTAATCTTCTTTCTTGAATTTATCAAATAAATTTCCATTTAATCGACACCCATAGAACCATGACAATGTCTTGAACCTCACGATTAATTGGACGTTCTTGAAGGTTCTCGTAAACTAACGAAACTACTGGATATAACCAGAACTATGTACATACAATCCGGGTGTTCGAGCCAACACAAAAAGTGACGAATGCTTCAGGAATGTGCTATTTTGCGTTAATTCAATATCATATTATTTTACATATAAATAAAACTCGACGCTTCTTACCTTACCTTAGACTACTTAATTAAGGTAGTTATTGATATAGATTTAGAATCACGTAACTTGTTGTATTTATAACATTTCTTTCCCTCAACACCGATTTTGGTGCATACAAAGTCCGTACTCTGAGAGATTTGTCTCCATCCCTATGCTTTAATAGTATTATTTTTCTAGTTCAAACTAGGCGTCTGCTCCTCGTCCCACTGTATCTCGATACTCGGCCACTTCGTTTGCAGTACCGTTAGCATCGGATTACTGTCTAAAATACACTTTACTGTACATTCTAGAAGAACCGCTTGTCCCCTCCGATACGTCAGTTTATTTTGAAGATTGCTTCGGGGCAAGCCGTTATAGTGAAACAATGTGAATGTGTCAGGACAGGTTCTGGGATCTTCAGGGAAAAATTCGTCCATGAATGCAGCGAGCAGAATTATCCCCAGAGATTCGCTGTCCAGTTTTTTCCTCATTATTTCAACACTGTAACATTTTTTTACATTTAACAGTTTTGACATGCCAGACAATGGGCAACGCATCACGATTTCTAAGATCATACTCACTACTCTGCGTCAGCTACGAGATCAAGCTCGGCGAGGACATCTTGGAGCAGATTAGCTGAAATGAAGTTGTTCCCTTCCGGATCAAATTTTTTGAAGATCCTCCGAGCTTGTTCCGCAGGGGTCTCGGGACTCACCAGTCGTCTTTCCGGGGAGAATAGGACAGTCAAATGTGTTTCGGAGCCGAGAACCCAGATGGGATGTGACGGAGATTTTAAAAACGTTCCAACTTCGCAGTATCTCAAGTGTTCCAACAGTGCTAGAAAACCGACTTCGTTTTGTTTGTCTATACCGCGGAGTTCTGAAAGTGAAAACATAGGAATGGTTACCAAATCAACAAAAGTTACGTTCTCTCTTAACAACATGAATTCCAACAAAGCATCACCGGTAAACAATAGTAATTCGAGTTCACAGGCTCTTTATCAAACCTTTAAGCTTTGAATAAACATCTTTGAATGCATCAGACCAGCATTTTTATAAATTGAAACTCCGAAGAATAGCAATTACGTGTTTTACGCAATTCTGCAATATCAGCAAGGTGAAAGAGAATTAGTAAAATGCCAAGAGAGGGTGCACCGTCGAGAATATATTGTTTTTGAAACTGACTGAGCCCTCCTATGTCTTGATCGTGATCCCACACGTGTCCGACAGCACGTCCGGTCAGCATTAAATTAATTAAACTTTGGCTGCCGTATCCATAGGTCGAGTCTATGAGCGGCTCCATCGGATCAGACATTTCCGCCTGCATGCATGCCAATCCCTTTGTACAAACCACTGCATAGAGCAGAAGCAGAACCCCGAAGGGATTTTTCAGCATGTCAATTTTGTCAGAAAAGAAATTTCTCAACTCCTCGGTATTGTCAACGATTAATATCCTTCAAAATGAATAGATAGCGTGTTAGAATAAAACGACAATTCATAAAAGAGTCATTTGGAAAACAAAATGGCCACCTCAGTTGCGAATGAAAAAAGTCAGGTTCTAGCGACAGCCTGTTCTCCGTCGCACTTCCTTTGTCTGTGCTTTTGTCACTCTCTGGAGGGGACGAGCTTGCTTCGGGATCTATCGCGTTACTTCCAGAAGTTTGGCAGTTTATCACCGCACCGTCTCGTGCGGCTGTATGAATTATGCAGTATCTAGGGTTCCTGCTGTCCGCAGCCTGTGCTACTATCTCAGTCATAGCTGTAACCAGCAGTAAATTGCACTGCTCAACGCTAATTTCTTTCCAACTTTTCATGTCGCCTTCTAGCAGTAATTGTTTTAGTATAAAAGCCTGTACTGGCGCGATAACTGCGCACGGACCTCCCTCCGCTTGCACAAGAGCGGTCGGTTCGTCGTTGCTGAAAAAAAGGCCTGTAAAATAAATTCTTGTTTTTTATTTCAGATTCCTTAGACGAATTTTATGAGAAGGAATGCTAGTCTCCTTTGCCCTCAAGATTTCGTATTATCGAGAAGATGATTTCGGGATAAGTCGGCCTGTTATCTGGTCAACTTGACAGTTTGAAAAAACGAAACGAATTTGAGTCGAGTTGATTATCCTAACCTTGAGACCATCGTTTGAAGACGTCGTTCTTAATAGAAGAACCCCAGAGTAGTGTTTTTACTTCTTGAACGAGATCTGTGTCGGTAGTTAAATTTCCAGCCATTATAATGTGTGCGGAGGAAAAGTCGCTTTAGTTTTAGCGAGAAATTATAGTCGTTGATATTTAATGGCCGAAATTATATGCAACATACTATTGCGATTGTGATAATAATAGTTTATTCAATTAAACAATACCTTCGGAGAACTACTTTAATAACCTATATTTCACGTTCGACAGTTGCCAAGGGTGTCGCCATTGTGATTCCCATTTCCCAATCCGCAAATTAGCCTTCTTCTTCCGAACCCTACTTTTTCAACCCTGAACTGACATTTGGCGACAGCGGGAATTTAATCTACGCAAAGTTCCTCCGCTCTTATACCAATAATAATTCACCTTGACAAACAAACCCATTTACACGATTAACCAAATTATTTCTGAGTCGAGTTACGTAAATTCTTCTCAAGTTCCCGCACATCGTGAGCTTTTGTCCAATTCAAAGGTGGCCGCCCAACCGAACTGTTATGCTGTCTATCGGTAGACATTCGAAGAGTGGATCTATCCCAGTAAACACGATGTCATCTGGTAGTTGACTGTAAGATGGCGTTCGCAGACAAAAGTTATCTTTTTGCGAGCCGAACCAACAACTTATTGGCAATGTATGTATTGTCAACACTGAAATAGAGATATTCTCGAACGCTTAAGGTGGAAGCACACAGAAGTCCTAAGCCATATAGGCAGAATCCATAGCCATAGATATGGATATAGGCTCTAGAGTAAAAGCGAAGTGATGTCTTTTCCTTTCTGTTTATGGCTTATGGACTCCTGTGTGCTTCCACCTTTACTCTCGTGGTGGGGGTAGCATATTCGCTCGTACTGCTCGTAGAGAGGAAGATTGGAAGGAATCAGTGAAAGGTGATTCCGATATCGCTGCCACTCACGGGCGCTCCGCTGACTCCCGTACTCTCTATTCTTATATCTCGCTCCGCAGCGACAGCAAAACGCAGTTCGTCCAATGCTCGTCAAGCACCCGTTGAGTTGATCACGTGGTTTATCAGCAGCAGTCATTCTGCTATCATTCTCATTTCGGAATAATTGATATTCGTATATTATATAACGAGTGAAAAGATAAATGAACAAAATGCACACTAATTATACAGTTATTAGTAACTCATTTTTTACATTTTATTATTGCTATTTTACAATTAGAATAAATAACATCAGAACATTAGCTAGTACTGCTATTATACATGTATACCGTGAGGTTCTGTGGACGCGGAACGCTAGGGATACCAACCCCAAAAAGGGTGCTATTTCATAGGCAGTAAGTCATGCAGTAAACTGCAGAAGCAGTTTAATAACTTACTAGAAACATCTAGCCCATGAAATAGCACCCTTTTTTGGTTGGTAGCCCTAGCGTTCCGCGTCCACAGAAACTCACGGTATATACACACGTATACTATATCTATATAATATACATATACTTTATTGTTACCATTGATTTATATAGTATGTATATCCTGCAAATACGAAAGTCCCATCTTTCCCACTATCATCCCAGGTAGACAGAGAGGATACAGGTATCATTTCCACTCAGTCACAGCCAACTGTTTATTGCAAGCTGGACATCCACTTTTCTTTTTTTTTCCAATCGATGTCTTCCGAAAGCAAATCAATCACTGAAATCTAATAATACCGGAACGCGGAAGCTCCGAAGCGGCGCTGGTAGTATCCCCGTCTTTGTTGGTACAGTCCCGTCCAAAAATTAGATTTAACAATACGAAAGTGAGCGAAGAATCACCTGAATGCAGTAACTGACACACTTAGCGCAGATGCTGTACGATACTTCATGTGTGCAGTTGCAACTCAGTAAGACAATGACAAAGATACTATAAGCGAGCTATCTCTCACTATACACTGCTTCTATTGATACAGGATGGTCGGCGCGCGTTCCAGTATTATTATATTCCAATGAAATCAATTCAACCAGAGAAAAAATGCAGATGGCCGGCCTGCAATGAACAGTCGAAAAACCTGGTGTGTGCCGAGTCGGCTGTGACTGAGTGGAAACGATACCCGTATCCTCTCTGTATGTATAAATCACCAATGAAAAAATACTCGACTGCGACCGGCAGTTGGATAATTTAAATTTCACAATTTCAAACACCTTATGATAACAATGTATTATGTATAAACAATAGGGTATACCAATCGACGTGGTGACTGAATACTATCAAAATTGAGTATATGTTTCACGTGGTATGGATAATAATTACGATTATTCGTTCGGATTGGCTTTACTTCGTAAATCAATTCATTTGACTGACAAAAAATAATTACTGTAATTTCGACGTTGATGATTTTATTTTATGACACGTTCAATGAAAGCAGCTATGTTTTCGGAACCAGCCTAAACCATGCGTCGAGAAATTCTAATAGTTTCATTAAAAAGGAAAGAAATACAAATAAACACTGCATTAGTTTCAAACAGTCGATACTTAAACGCTGTATCAACTGTCTTGTTGACCTGCTTTAAGTCGATAATTTAGTTACGGTTTTTTTCATTTAAATATCATCGCGAAAAAGATAAATACCATTTAATATCGTATATCAAAAGCCGCGATGTTGTTGCTCGTAGAAATTTCTTACCTCTCTTTGTCAGAGGCAACAGCATACGTTCAATGCTATTCTGGCTTTTATCGTACCGACAATAACCGACGATTCGTGCAACCGATATCCGTTATTGCACGATCACAGAATCACGCTACGACACGTATCTAAGATCTCATGTACTTGTAGTCGTACACCGTTTGCGGAATAAATGTTTCCTTTATAGCCTGCGGCGAAGCCCACCGCAGAGCATAATGCGGACCCCCGGCTTTGTCGTTTGTGCCGGACATCCGGCTACCGCCGAACGGCTGCTGACCGACGACAGACCCGGTCGATTTGTCATTTATGTAAAAGTTTCCAGCCGTGTACTTCAATTCGTCCAGAGCCCATCTAGCCCATTTACTGTAAAATAAATTCCCGAGTAAAAGCAAGTTTGATGACCGGAACGAATTACAAACATAGCGACTACGTTTATCATTCATAACTAGAGTATAATAAAAATGAAAGTGAAATCCACTTACAGGTCTGTGGAAAATATCGATCCTGTCAGCGCGTACGGCGTAGAACTTTCCACCAATTTCAAAGTCGTATTAAGGTCTGAATCCTTATACACGTAGATTGTTAATACTGGGCCAAAGATTTCCTCAGTCATAAGCTTATCCTTAGGATCTTTTGCGACAATGATTGTCGGTTGGACAAAGTACCCGCAACTGGAAATGAGGATAATGATGATATTATAATGGTAACACACAACGATAATGAACATTTCGATTGTTCTACAAGAGATTATCACTAACGTAATCCTCAAAAAATTGTTTCTACTTTAGTTATTGCAGATGATTGATAGGCTTAAAAAAACTTACGAATCGTTGTAAGTACCACCTCCAATTATCTCAGTGGTATTCGAAGACCTTGCATGTTCTATGTAGCCAGTTATTCTCTTAAATGCAGCTCTGTCAATCACAGCGGATGTAAATGAAGTGAAGTCTCGAACATCTCCTATTTTAAGTTTGTCCCGAGTCTCTAGGAGGCCGGCTCTGATCTAGAAATTGGAAAGACAAAAAATAAAAAATAAAAAAAAAAAAACAGTAACTATTGTCAGCCCAAAAGTCTGCCAATTTCCGCTTTATACCCTACAAACTCTAGGAATGATTGATTAATTGAAGAAGTTATGTCTTATGATGCTTATGGGTAAAAATGTCTGAGGAAAATGACAATTCGCTTCTAAATCGATTAATAAATGAATTTCGCATGTATTGTCGTCTCACCTTTTCCCACAGAGATTGCGGAACATACATTCTACTGCAGGCCGAGCACTTCTGTCCGTTATATTCAAAAGCGCTTTTTATTGTTCCGATAACGACAGAGGTAACGTCAGCACTTGGATGGACAAAGTGATAATTCTTCCCGCCACATTCCCCGATCATCTTCGGATAATTCCTATACTTGTTTATATTATTTCCAACTTGAGTCCAAAGCCTATTGAACGTTGGTACAGAGCCGGTGAAATTAATGCCCGAGAGATAGGGGGAAGCAGTTATGGTATCTCCAAATACTGGTCCGTCGCAAGGAATGAAATTCACGACTCCCGGAGGTACCCCGGCTTCTTTACAGATTTTAAATATCCACCAGTTCGAAAGTACCGCTGTGTCGGACGGCTTCCACAAAACGGCGTTACCCTGAATAGAACACAGAATAATCAATCGTATATGAAGTAAGAAAATAGAGAAAGCTTTTACCGTCAAAGGCAGAGAATAGAAAACATCACAGTTGTTTCATTTCGATTAGATGAAATGAAAATTAGATAAATTCTTACCATCATCGCGGGTGTGTAGCTGAGATTTCCCCCAATAGCGGTGAAATTGAAGGGAGAAATAGCTGCAACAAATCCATCCATTCCTCTATACCTCATAGAGTTCAAAGTTTCCTTGGGATTGGGTGATATTGGTTTGTATTTTATAGCTTCCTTGGCAAAGTACCCATTTATTTTAAAGAAGTCAATTAATTCTGCGCTGCTGTCGATCTCGGCTTGAATAACAGTCTTACTCTGACCAAGCATCGTGGCTGCGTTCAACTGCTGTCTGTACTTAGTTTGCATTAAATTTGCGGCTTTGATCCAAATCTCGAGTCTTTTTTCAATCGGATATAATTCCCATTTTCGTTGCGTTTTTACAGCGACGTCGATCGCTTTAGTGACCAAATCTGGTGTTGCATAGTAAAACTTTGCTAGTTTATGCCCATGATCATGTGGCTGAAAGACAAAAAGAAATACATTCTGTTCGGAATATAATTCGTTTTTCTTTGGCTTTTATATTCATTAGCTTTACTCACCATTACTTGGTACTTGCAAATGTCAGTCTTAATTTCTTCTGAGCCAATGACAATGGGAATTTCTTCAATCTCGCTGCTCATAGACTTCAGAACTGCCTCCAGGTTCGCCCGTTCCTTGCTGTTTTTCTCGTAGCCAAGGACAGGCTCGTTTTCTAAAGGGAATTCTGGAGGACATGGTACCGGAACTACAGATCCTAAAGAACGTAGTCCAGCTCTGTTAAGAAAAGAAACAAGATAACGAATCAAAAATGAAATTGAAAGCTCGAGATTAAATTATTCTCTCTCAACAATTCAAAAACAATTTAATCAACAACCTTTCACTCGCTTTGTCTAATCTCCAGAAAATACTATGATCAATCACTTCCAATCAGTGGTATTACTGCACCGAGTTATTTCTTTGTCTATATCTGCTCTACATAACATAGCTGCGTTCATTGCCTTACTTGAACCTTGATACCCAGGATTCAAGAAATCATAGTATTTATCTACTAGCTCTTACAGACCCATCAATCCGCTTTGAACATTCGTCGGAGCAGTTTCAAGCTCTAAAAGTCTTTGCAGAGTTTAAAAATTACATATAACGCTCCCACAAGAAATGGAGACACATGTCCGTACAAGGACGAACAAGGTGAGCTTCACACTCGAATGTTAACGAGGCAGACGAAAGAGAAGTAACTTGAAAATATTTTGTATCTTTTACACCTTTTTATCCTTCAATATAAAATAACTAATTATCAACTGACAATACCTGCTCCAGCCTCTCTTATCGAGGCATAATAGTTATAATAATAATAATAATAATAACAATGATAATGATAATAGCGATAATGATGATGATGATGATATAATAACAATAACAACAATAATAGTGATAGTAATGATAAAAATTTGGTCTACGCATGTTTAGTTCAATTATATTCAAACTTGTCTTGTTATAGTAAATTAGCCTTGAAAGTGACAACGAAAAATAAAGGTGTACATGGTATTAGTAAAATATTGTACTGTCAGAGAAAAAAAAGTGAATAATATCTTCCATTTAAAAATGGCTGTGCAGCGCATGATTTGTAGATGCAGCAAGTGTGCGGTGCATCTTGAAGGCCGGTTTGTGGTATTTTAAAACGCATCAGATATATGTCAGCGGATCCAGTCAACCCAACCAGCATACATACATACATATATCCATATATACATATATACATATATATGCATATTATAGGCATTATATAACTGTTACCTCTTTATTACCTCACAATTGGCTAACACATGTGGGAGTTCGGAATGGGCAATCTGTGTTATCAAGGCCCATGATTAGACAATGGAGAGAAGATAAGAAATAGGAAAGAGGAGAAAAAAAGCAAGCCTCCGTATGAAATCCGTACATTTCGAACAGCTATTTTATCTGATTTTTTACTTACGATCTTCTGTTCAATAGAATATAACTAGCAATTAGTATACAATGTAATCAAGGCCTCCTGATGTAACGCAATGCAGAATTATGGAAATTTTCTTTTTTAAATATAACTTGTCAAGGTGTCTCTCTCTGTCTCTCTTTTCCTTCAATGACTTAACGCTTTTGCGAGCATCTAATCGAACTTGTCAAGGTAGAAGTGAAAGTGACGGAAACCGTTCATTAAACAGATATAGAAGTGTCGTTGTACATACATATATTGTATGACGAATTTAAATTTTCTTATTCCTTATTTATTCCAAATCACATAATATACCGATTGAATTGAAGGATTCCTCGCATTAAAAACCATTCAGCGATCATTATGATATATACATAGGTCCAATACTGCGACAAGCACTTTTGCGCATGCATATGATATACGTATGCATATATGAATTGGGTGCATCGATGCAGTGCATGCCTATACCTACACCAACTCCCCATGTAGGTATATATTGAAATATTGAATCGGTTATTTCACGGCGAGTGCAGTTGAACCGATAGAATTCACTAAACGGTGTATATAATGACGTTAAGTTGTTTGTTTTCGCTAAGTATTAAGACTCACTTTTGACTGCCGACGATGACAGCCTGTCGACATATACTCAGCATTTCTTTTTATCTACCAATAGGTCCTGGTGAACGGGAACGTTGCTTCTGGTGTTGTCGCGCGACTACGGTCGGCTACCGTCAAATAAATGGCCAACCAACAACCTCCGGCTCTAAGCTGAACTGTCTCCGCGCACGCGTTGGCGAAAGGTGTGCGGTAGATGTGTTTGGCCGAAGACTGCGCGGTAGTTGGGCACAAAGAATTCCGCCCAACGTCAGCTGTTTAGGACCGGTAACAAGCTGCTGGGAGGGTGGCTGTTGACTGGCGATAATATTTTTCATACAGACTCGTATATTTGATAAAATTTAGATGTTTTTCCACGAAGGAATTGCGATCTGAAGGTCACGCATGGAGCCTGATAAACATATAAAAAAAAAAAAACTTATTGTATAGAGTTTGTTGACTTTAGCATTGGGACAAAGCCTCGCGATTCATTCATAAATTTTATTTGAATCCACAATTAGAATCTTTGTTTTTCGTGATCGAAATAGGTGGAGCCATTTAGTAGTTCGGGGTGTATACCAAAGACTCGTGCTGAATTCGATCACTCACTGCTCTGTGGCGCACTGACTGTACTTCTGTCGCACTCTGATATGGGAGATGAAAGAGGATAAAAGTGCACTCAGTGCGCCCGAGTGCAGTGAGTCGAATTCAGCATTAAATTGAGAATGAAACATAGTCCCGTTTCAATTCAATGGCGTCGTCCACGCTGCGTTAAAATTTTCCGTAGTTTTGCCGCTTCTGGGAGAGGAATTAATTCAGACCATGAAAAACCGAACATTTTATAGAGGGCAAATACAGACAACCCCCCTGAGAACCTGATGGCGCGGGCTGTGACGAGCGCAAAAATTCAAAAGAAAAAAAACCGCGTTCCGACCGGAACAGCCTGATTTTTAATTATTTATAATAGTTTTGAGCCTCCGGAGAGAGAATAATTGACAAGTTCTCACGATTTGACTTTGCTTTCATATTAGGAACCTGCAGACTTAAAATTGGTACGGAAAATTAACATAAAATACATTTCGGATCCTAACGCGTCTATTTTTTTATTCGCTCGAGTGTCGAACATTTGAAGGTGTTATAAAAATCATGTTTCCAAGTATCTATAAAAAATCGAAAGATGTCCAAAATATACAACTGGATATCTACATACCTATATTATATATCTGTTAGAGATTAAAACGCGAGGTACAATTATCGTGAAATACAGTTGAATAGTCTGATTTTGAAAACAAAAATTAGGGAAAACAATCTGTTTATGCAAATATTTTCTCCTCCCGTCTCTTCTTGGTGACCACTGTGCCCGGCTTATGCTGGGCGTCAGGATGATTGATCAATTCGGGCGGGCACGTTGATATAGGACTGCCAAGAATAGTTTGTTTCAAATCGTAGAACAAGTGACTGTCGTCTTTTGTGCAAAAAGATATGGCAAGACCGGCTTTTCCCGCACGTCCAGTTCTACCGATACGATGCGTGTAATCTGGGGAAGAGAATGAAAAGCAGTTGGAATCGGAGTTCATTACCTTTACACGCAATAACAAGCTCTGGAAATTCTAAACAACCCCCATCTGTGTACTTACCCTCAATCGTTTTAGCCATATCGTAATTTATCACCATTGATACATCCTTTATGTCAATACCACGACCAGCGACGTCGGTGGCGACCAAAATATCCTTGCTTCCACCTTTGAGAGATGCCAAAGCGTATTCTCTTTGTTCCTGTCCTTTACCACCGTGCAAAGTACAGGCGTTGTACTGTAAGGTGAAAGCCACATCAAAGAGCGAGATTAAGATTCGTTACTCGAACAAGTAGAACAAATATTGACTAGATGAAGCATTTGAAAACACGAAATGATTCTAAATCAAGCTTTGTGCATATTTTCAAGAGTCTTACTCCAAGTTTCTCCAGTCCCCTGGCCAAAACGTCGGCGCCTTTCTTTTGGTTGACAAATATAATAACTGGGGGTTCAACACCGCGGCTCAATATTTCCATCAGCTTCCTTCTCTTGTCCGCCTCTCCCATTATGTGAACTATTTGTTCAGTTCTTTCGGTTGGTTTTCCTACGCTGCCAATGTAGACGACTGCAGGTCGCCTCAGATAAGTTCTAGCCAGCCGCTCAACGGCCGCGGGCATAGTAGCGGTGAACATCACAGTCTGAAAAATATTGTATCATATTCTATGAAGAATATTTTAAATATTTTATCATGTCACTATTTTATCTGTGTTAGAAAATATCTTGGATCTGGTATAGTCTTGTTGGTGTTAGCCAATGTTGTTTTTTGAGATGAGAGGAAATAAAGAATTTATAACATCCAACCCCACCCACCTGTCTGTATTTCTTCTTTGTATTATAATTAGCTAATAGTTTCTCCTCATTCTCTGCATCTTCGTTGTCTGGTTTTAAATTCGTCACTGGCATGTATTCCAGAATCTTCTGAACGTCTGAGAAAATGACCAAAAAAAAAAAATTGATTTAAAGATTTATTTATAATGGATGTATTGGGGGTGACTGCATATTTAAAAGCACTTTCATCACCTGGCTCAAAACCCATGTCTATCATTCTGTCAGCTTCGTCGAGTACGATGTAAGTACACTGATTTAATACAAGATATCGATTCTCCAATACGTCTATCAATCGACCAGGTGTAGCAATTACAATCTGAAATCAAGCAATGGTTAGAAATTTGAACCAATAGATAATTAGAAACTCATCCACGGTGCAATAAATCAGATGGTGAATTTGACCAGCACACCTCGCATCCCATTCGAAGTCTGAAACCTTGCTCTTCCCTCGACAGACCACCAACAACAACAACAGTCCTGATCCCAAGAGGTTGCCCAAACTTATTAGTTTCCTCCTCAATCTGCTGTGCCAACTCACTGGAAAGTAATTCAGATTCAATTATCTCGATGTATCGGAAAGAATGAATTGTTTCTCAGTTTATAAACAATGCGAAGCAAGAGTCAGGTATTCTTCTGTATTTCTTACCGAGTCGGAGCTAAAATTATACTGTAAGGTCCCTGATCGGCTTCCTCCAGTCTCTCGATCTTAGGAAGGCTGGTGATCCATAGAAGCAATGGAATCAGAAAAGCCAAAGTTTTACCAGACCCAGTTTCGGCTACGCCAATGATATCTCGATTCTGCAAACCAATTGGAATGGCCTGCCTTTGAATAGGTGTGAGATCTTTGTATCCAACTTTGTCAATGATATCTAGAATTTCTTTGGGGAAACCAGACTCTTTCCAAGATCGTATAGGATCGGGAATGCGACCACCCTTTATCGTTATGTTGTAGTCTTCGCGGAAAATTCGCCAATCTCGCTCAGTCATTTCCTCAATAGCCTTTTCAGACCAATGACGATCGTCCCATTTCTGCTTCTCCTCCTTTTTCTTGACTTTCTTAAGCCGCATCCTGGAAAATGAATATAACAGTGTTATTGATACCAAAAAAAAAAAAACCAATTATCGCCTCCAAGATTCAGAGTTCTGCTCCGTTTGAAAGCTTAGATTGTTTAAACAATTGTACAATATCGACTCTGGTGACTCAAGCTAACTACAGTAGACTCTTGAAAGTTGCATAGCCGAAGGACTGTAGGTGAACCCAATTCCTGGAATTATGCAACTTTCTGAGGCCCCCACTCCTTGACCGCTGCCAATCCGAGTTCGGAGAAAAATACATTTAGACCCCTATGTTTACGTTTCGCACAAAACAGAAGACGATTAGGCAGCCAGGAGTGGGGGAAGCACCCGAGCGCGTGAGGAGGCTTCGCAACTTTCGAGCGTGCAACTTTCGAGAGTCTACTGTAATTCCTTACTTTTCTTGTTCTTTTTCAGCATCGGTCCGTCTTTTCTCCAGCAATTCCCCGTAAAACTTGCTTTGGTCTCGCTTTTGTGCCTTTATATCAATTCCGGCAAGATTACCTCTCCCGAAAAATTGTACCTGATGACGTTCTTTGTAAATATTGTTATAATCGACAGAAGTATCTTCGGAAATGTCCCAATCAAATACAAACTTCCGGTCGTTGAGCCTTCTGACTCTCCGTTTCTTCTTAATTAATCCCAAATAGCGTTCTTTAATCGCTTCCACCTCCTTCTCTTTGTCCTTGTCTTTGACTTCATCATCTCTGGATCGTGGGGGCTCTCTGCGTCTGAAAATACGAACGAAAACAGTTGAGATTGATCAAACTAAATCTATAGAAAATTATGAAAAAGGTATAAAGCTTCAACTACTTGTCACGATCGTCCCATTCTCTGTCTCTGTCCTTGCCAAAGCTCGGACCATCAGTTTTGAATGCATTCTTCCTCTCTTCCTCTTGTCTTTTCCTTATAGTATCTACCTCCTCCTGTCGTTTCCTCAGAGCTAACGCAGTGCGTTCTTCTTTGCTTAAGAACTTGGGTTTAGCTCTCGCTTCTTCTGCAGCTTTCTTTTTCGACAAGAGTTCCTCCAAGCTTAAAGGCTCAACCTTACCCGCTGCCTTCAGCTTTTCCTCGTTATTTTCTTCGTCCTCTTTTTTGGCATCGCCTTTGTTCTCTCTTTTGGCTTCATCCTCCAATGAAAATATTGGGCTAGGCTTGCGCTTCTTATCATCCTTTCCTCTGTCCTTGCCGTCTCTATGCTCTCGAGACTTATCCCTTTCCTTCGATCTCTCCCGCTCTCTGGGCCGCTCCCCGTCTCTCTCTCGTGATCTGTCTCGCTCTCGTGAACGTTCACGAGATTTCGAACGCTTTCTTCTTCCTCCTTCCTCCTTTTTGCGGTCTTTGGATCTGCTCCTAGACCTCCGGCGCTCTCTGATATCTCGACGCTCGCGTTCTCTTTCTCGCTCTCGGTCTCTCTCCCTCGATCTGCTTCGCCTTGCTGGTTTTTTATCGTGAACCATTATGCTGACATAGAGAAAGATGGGTCAGGATTATTGTATTGTTATTGTTGTAGACATTGGTGTTAATGATGGGTGAATTTGGTGATCAAAGTTGAAAATTTTGGGACCTTATTTATCTAGAGTACGTGAAATTCGCTAACTCCAGCTTCCGAGGTTAGGTTAGGTTTCGCGTTACCATGACCTATAGCCGATCACAACGTTCAAATAATCCAAGCGATGATGGTTTGAGAATCTTGGCAGCAGCCCCAGTAACAAAGAGAAACAATTCACCAGCGTGATGAGAATCAAAACGTCGATTTTCATAACCTCTGTGAATGTCAATGTATACAAACGTTCTTATTTTTTATGAAAGTAAAAACTCACAAAATACGTTATTGATGAAAAGGAAGCATACGACACACGGTGTGGATCAAAGTCGCTTCTGTTAATCCAGACAGTAATTCGTGAAAATAATGCGCTTCAGTTTGTTGTGAGAATTGAATTATATTATTTAAACGCCGTTCCGAGTTCCGACTCATCCGCTCGTCGTCGACCTTGGACCGAAAACTGAAAGTATCAAACCGTGTGAGAGTGGAAACGTCGCAAGTATTTAGGGAAGTATTTGTCCGCGGCCAACGCCGCGGACTATGCAACGTGCGTATAGTGACGGATCGATCGATGTGTACCACAGAGTCGGTTGTCTTCGGCGATACCGATGATCATAGGTTAAACATAAATCCAGCTGACTGTGACAAAATGGTAGGGCTTTCTCGGTTAACGAGAGGTGATCAGATAATTGTATATATTACCGCGTGAGGAACAATGAACGTTGATAGCCATGATAAAGTAGAAGAACCGGCCGCACTAAAAGCTTCGAAATCTGTAAATATAGTAGATGATAGCGGGGTCGGTAGTAGGAAAATAAAACGAGAAAGACCTGACGTTTACAGTGACAATGGGGGACAGCCGATCGGTGACAGTAGTGGCTCCTCTCAACAGAACAGAATTTACAGCTACAACAATGCCTCCTCCTCCTCCTCCTCGTGCGTTAACAATGGTCCTCAGCAACCCGGTGAACTTATCAAAGATATTCTCGCCGGAAAAATGACAAGCATACCCCACAGTCCCGTTGATAAACACGATAAAATAAGGCAAATGCTAGAGGATGCCATCAGGTCAGTGTCTCATTCAAACCTTCAAATTATATTATAACGCCGGTATCATATTGCGAGCAACTCCTTCTATGTAATACGAATGTCTCTTCATTCGTTTATCGATCAATTACTTAAGTCTCGGAAAATCCGCAGTTTAATGCGGGAAACCAGTACGGAACATTTTATTAATGTTTTCTTGAACTTCCTCACAGTGTTTTCAAAATCTCTCGCCGGTTTTACGGCCTTCACTTTCAGTTAATAATTAGTACAAAACTATTTGAACTAAATTTAATAAATAAGTTTTTTCTATTTTATTCACTTCAATTTCGTTTTCATTTAGATCTCGATAATTTCTCGCGATTTGTTCCAGGCAATCTCTTTTATTTTCTCCATCCATCTGTACATAGGTATATACATACTTGTATGCATGTGTATTCACATGTATGTGTATCTTTTTCTCCCCAAGCCACTTCCACAGCAATGAAGTTGTGGATTTTATTGATTTTCTCATTATTCAACAGTGACGACTCAAAGTGCCGAATTCAAGGGATTTATTTACAAGTAGATCAACTGCGGATAGAGGAGAAACTCTTGTTGTACTTGAAACTACCCGCTTCTCTGACAAAGTCCGGAGAAAATGTTGATCCGTTGAGGCAGCCTTTGAATCCGTTGGGAAACCGTTATGAAATTCATCAAACAATTATGTGGATTAAAACCCACCTTGAAGAAGACCCCGACGTCTCTTTGCCAAAGCAAGAAGTTTACGATGAGTACAAGTGAGTCCATGCGGCATATCATAGATCAGATTATAACTGTCATTTATCTGGCTTCAAGGACTTGAACTCATGCCGTTCGAAATTTCAGCATGTTCTGCATTAAAAATTCTATGAAGCCTTTGTCCACCGCAGACTTTGGGAAAGTCATGAAGCAGGTATACCCACGCGTTCGGCCTCGTCGCTTAGGCACGCGTGGAAATTCCAGATATTGTTATGCAGGAATGCGTAAGAAGATCAAACTTGATCCACCTACGCTTCCTCTTGTTACTGGAGACCAACCGGTAAATGAACAAAAGATATTATTCAGTTTGAACGAAGAAGAAGATTTCTTAATACTTTTCACCTGTATATTCGAACATTTTGTAATAACTGATTTCTGGTCATTACCCTCGTGGTACAGCCCGAGGAGCAGGATGAGATCACAGAAGAGATGCTTGGAGCTGCTTCGACACTGATAAGAGAATGGGCAGAGAGTTTACTCGGCTTGAAGTTTTCGTCTCTTAGTGCACTGGCTCAGCACCTGGTGAACAATCTTTGCGTTGATACACGATCGCTTGCCGCTGTATGCATTTTATGTGCGGCCTCAGATCCTCAGCCTGTAGGTAACAAAGGTTGGTAACTCTGGGTATTGCAATATGATCGAGTATTCTTCTCTTCTGAATCATCACTGAAAAGACTAAAAGTATTCGAAAAATGTTTTGAATAAACAGCTAGCTTGTTCTATTGCGTAGAAGATACGTCGCCAACGCCGACGATATCGAGTGGTGAAAAGCCAGGAAAATTGAGGGAGGCTCAATTGCAACTGCAAAGAAAACTACAGCAACGAGAGCATATCAGAGAGCAAAAACATCGTCATCACGATGCAGTTTCGCAGGTAATTAGATCGCAAGGTCAAATGATCGATTGATTGATTTTCAATAGGTTCTGCAAGGTATAATTGTAACCAATTTTTCAGAATCAGAACAAAGAGAAGACTGTAGATATTAAGGGCGCGGTAGGGAAGGGCAGCAAAAAGAACAAATTGAATCAGTCGTTGGCGGGTGTGGGAGGGTCATTGGCTGTTCGAAGTATTACAACAAAGTGTAATTTACCAGCGGTAGCTACCAGCCGGCACAAAAAGGTTCTAAAGTCTGCTAGCAGCTACACGTGCAATACCAGCATCTCCCTACAATCTAACTGTGATAATATAGTGGTAAAACCAAGCGAAGGTACGTCTTGTAAAGATGAGGCAAAGGCAGTCGCTACTAGTACCACAATTTCATCAAAAGACCCTAAAATAAGAAACCCTAGAAAGCGTGCCAATATGAACGTAGAATCTAACCAGTCCGAGTCAGTTGTAGAAAAGCAGCCAAAATTATTGAACTCACCGGAAAACGTACAAAGTGCGAATAACACCCTGCTGTCTAGACTTTCGTCGGTTCAGAGGGCCGGTAGGAAGCCGGCATTATCTTCTAGCAGCGTGAAACCCACGAAGTTTAAAGTGATACAGGCTGCTTCTAATCAGCCTCAAGAAAACTGTGATATCCAATCGACTAATCGGTCTAATCATTATGTCAAGCTTAACGGTTGCCAGAATGCCTCTGATATGATCGGCTTGGCAACTACTGTTAACAAACAGACTCAGCTCGCTCCAGAGAATTCTAAAACTTTGAAAAAAACCAATAAGGCCTGCACCCCAGACTCTGACGCTCTTGACGATTACTTAAATGGAGGAAATAACTCTCAGGAACAGGAAGAAGAGCTTTTACAGTATTTTCAACAGAGCAGCTCATCCAGCTCCGACACTGAAGTCAACAACTTGTCAACAGACGTCGAGATATCTAGATCGGACAAAGTTTCGCAGCTACGATTGATACTTCAGCAAAACTTGAAGGCGAACACAACCGGGCATTCGATATCAGAAATTCCCATCGCCATTTCTAGCCAAGGAAGTAATGTGCCTGCTGAATTACCTGCCTCTAAATCCAACGCGATTTTGTCATCGCTCTTAAATTACCCAAGCCAAGCGAGCACCAGGCGACGTGTGAGCTTTGAAACTAATGTGGTAGAACACTTTCAAGACCACAGCAGTCAGGTATCGACAGTCCCTCAAAGTCCCAACACTCGCCGCAGGATATTTAACTTCACCCCGATCTCGCCTGGCCCTTTGTCTCCCATTAACGGACGAGCTTCTAAGCCCAGCTCTGCTAACGGAAGCCCGTTTGTTTCCCCCAGAAATACTCCTGTCCCACGATCGAGAAGCAATGTTCAGTCGAATGTCTCTAGGTCCCGCGGCTCTCAAAAACCACTTTCCAGATCCATGTCCTGCAGCACTCCGTACACAAACAGAAACGACACTTTTGTCGTTCCTACAGAAGTAACCAGGCCCATATCCGCATCTCAATCTCCTCCGAGCAGCACTAAATTGAGCGATACACAGCCGGCTGTGAATGCTACGATAACTGCAAAGTTGGACCAACTACAGGGACCACGAACATCTAACATTCTGCCGACCGATCTGACTCCCCAAAAACAATTGCTGATCAATTATCCAAGTCAGGAGAATCTCCAGGAGATAAAGAATGCTTACCAGAAAAACAAACTGCCCGATCAAGAGATTAGCGAGTTGTTTCACGACGAGAAACAATTCACCACAGAACAATTGTACTACAGGTCACAGTCCGTTCCTCTCCACAGAATGGTCAACCCCACACTCATGTCTCCACTTTCCACTCAACACTATCCAATATCTTTTCAGAGTCATAGCTTCAATCCCTCTAACAGTAGCTCCATAGCTCCGACCCCTGTTCCCAGTGAATTCAACGATTTTGGACCTATCGGTCACGTGGACAACAGTACCTTTTTGCTTAACGATACAGACGGCAGCATTATAGCGGAGGATGACAACTTCATAATTGGCAACAAAGAGATAAGCCCTGAGAATTTAACAAATATTTTCAACATCCTGGACAGCCAGAGTTCGCAGAGCTTGGAAATATTGCCCGAGCATCACACTACTGACGCTCCAGTAGCGTCAAATAACCTAATATTGAATAGCCTGCCAAGTACACATTTAAATCTCAATGTCGGTGACATTTTGGAGCCTGAGACAGTCCTGGACTCATCCGTATCTTGCACTTTGCAGAGAATAATGCAGTCGCGATCCTATCCCAATACTCCTCTGCCTATGACTCTTTCCTATGCCTCTTCATACGCTGACGAAGTTACCAGCGGATCAAAATCTTATCCTTCGACACCGCTGCATCCTGACGAACTGAAGGAAGTATATTTAGAGTCGAGCGAGCCGATGCTATCCAGTCTGAATCTAAACTCGTTGCAGCTGCACGGGGAGACAGTCAATTCTGACTCTCCGTCTAACAACGTATGCCGAAACGTTACAGATCTGCTGGAAACTAATTTTCTCGCAGATAACGAAGGTGAAACTGACAATTTAGATCCGCTGAGTAATTTTGACGGATTACAAGACGTCGACTCGCTTACACCTCTGTTCAACGAGGTATCAGAGGCGAATCACTGATGCGATTTAAGTATGAAGTGTTGATTGAATATTAGGTATGTTTCTTGATATTTACGACTTGTGTATGTATGTTAACATTACTTAATCGCAAAGGATCCTAGAGTATGATGGAATTGTATGGATTTTTATGATTCTCATATTTTACCAGACAATCAATTTTTACGTACATATTGATCTGGGAAATGCGAGGACACCGATTTCACCCAGATTTAGTTAATTGTCCAGATTATCATTTAGATCAATATTGCGGTCATCTAGCCCAGAGATGGAGAATTTTTTTTCGCCAGTGGAATAAATTATCTGAGAATCAAGTAACAATCAGGAAACTTGGAACCAGTAGTGTACATAAATTTTATGTCGCGGTAGCGTCGTCGAATTTCCGTGTCTTAATAAGCACTGCCTAATATAGTGATATAATAATATCTATCAACAATAATGTATATTACCCAGATATATTATATATATATGCATTGCCGTAGATGCAAATATCTGTGTCCAGCTGAATCGAGTGAACCGGGAGTGATCCGCATCTATGAATCTTCATGGTATATATTCAGGTGAATCACACCTGTCTAAACTTCAGGAATTCGCTTTGTATATATCATTCGTTTTGATCTTCTTACAATTATTACTCCATCAAGGCCATCTGCCGCGCGATTTACACATAAAAATAGTTCATAATTTTAGTCACTAATTAGTCCTATGCTGCAATATATAGTAGGAAACGTTCATAATTAATTTTGTAAACATATCCAGAAATATGGAAAAAAAAGAGCACTGGTTATCAAATCTGATCATTTATCGCGATTCTCTTTTCTCTCACTTTGTTAACACGAAGGGTGCGTTCCAATATTAGCTTGAAGCGTTTCCAGTAATCTTGTGTCTCTGTCACATTTCTTGATTTTTTTCCAAGCTCTGTTTCTCTTCCTCTAGATTTTCAGCGCCTCGAGCGAGTATCGGAACACGGCCAAATTCGAGTGGACAGTCAATTCGTAATGTCGAGACTTGGAAAAAATCGATGATTCCTTATATGGACAATTATCATAATCGTATATGGTCGTCGACTATGGTAGATGGATTTCTTTTCAATTCAATACAGCCCTACCGAACGTACCAAGCAATATTCTATAGAGTTGAATGAGTGAGATTTCAATTTCGTAATCGTTGAAAAATGGAAGTGGGACTATGTATTTGAAATAATAACGAATCGGTAGAAAAATCGCTGGATTTCCATTATACTCAAGGTATCCTGTTAAAGTTGTCTAAAGAGATGCAAAGTATTAAATTTACGAGGAATGGTGCTCGTGTGGCTTTAGTAAAAACTACCACAGAAGAGAAAAGCGTGTATGTTTTAAAAAGTGAAAATATGTGTGAATTTTTGGGATCAATTAAGATTGTTAAAGAATTAAAGTGTACGTATCCGTTACTTGAAAACCTTGTTAACGTTGTCGCTGTGGTGTTTGTATCGGTCGCAATAATATTCAGATGATCCAGTTCATAGACCAGTGTTTACCCGAGCGATACCAAGACGGTAAAATAATATCTTCTGCAAATAATTGTCAACCTCAGGCATCAATGTATCGTTACGGTCACGAAATATTACATATTATTATTAATATGAACATACTGCAAATGTATTTAATACCACGCTTTCTATAATTCAATGTACTTTCCGAGTTCTCTGTTAACCTAGATGTGAGAAACACTCGATATGAAAGAATAAGACAAGTATCGATCGGTATTGTAAACATTACGGCATAAGTTTCGTTTTTGTTCAAATCGATCGATTGAAATTAGAAATTGAATCACTGACAGCAAGCTTTCAATGGGTGTATTTGATCTTGAGACAGAGACCTGTATCTTTCAACTCTGAAATTGTAAAATTTGTAAATTGCCTCGGGAATGTAGTTTTCTTTATTATTTCATATCGACATTGTTTCCTATGTGAAGAAAGATAGTGGCGATCATCGGCACATTATGTACATACATGCGCTAAGCACAAAATGTTAAAGATAAGATTCGCAAAGGCATCGATAATCGAATTTCTCATGAATCTGGTGAAATTTAATAATTATTTTATACATAGTTACAACATCTTGGTTTCTGGTTTCTTTCTTTTCATTCTTTTTCCAGCGGTATTTATTTCTTTCCAAGTATATATCTCGCTCTGCATGCCTCGAAAATACTGTAAACACACGTACTATTATTATACTATATTGCCTTGTCATTATTGCAAGGAAAATTAATAGATTGTAATAATTACTGCTCTGTTGAGTAGTATGCCAAACGGAGACGTTTAATTTACCTGTAATGTAGTTTACTAGTAATTGTTGCCAGACACAATATTCCTCTAATTGCCAATCGACACCATAATGTTTGTGATGTTATAAGTTATAACACAACAGCCGATGAATTTGTTCACAGATATTGCTTGAAACGTGGAAGTCCGGATAGATTAAATAACCGAATCAGTATGCCGGTTTGTTTTCTTTCTGTACCGAGATAGACTAGGCAGGATTAAGTGTATCGAACCGTACTATAAAACTAGAATCAATGTTGTTTTTAGCGTTGAAAAGTGAAAGAGTGATGGAGCGGAGTAACACCTGATGCATAAAATGCATGGGGTGTAAAATTTAACTTTTTATAATCCTACGAACAATAGTTCATTAAACAACTTGACAAATAATTGTAGTCGAAGATCATTGTTCGACACGCTGAGAATAAGAAGATACATTGTTTCCGATTTTTATTCTCTTATATGAAAGGGGTGACTAAAATTTCGAACAAAATTGACAACCCGAAGAGATGATTCATCTGCCGCTCTTCTTTATCTTTTTACTTTATTTCTTTCCATTTCAATTACTTCCCGCAGCAGCCGCGAGCCACTGTATATTTTAATGCTCTCATGATAATATTTACGATTAATTGGATTTAGCTCAATTGAAAATATTATTATAAAGAAGTGATCAATCATTATACGTGTACAAATTATTTAATAGGACTGAATTAGTTTTTTCTTTTTTTTTTTCTTTCATTTTTTATACTTTTTTTTTTAATTTTCTTCTTTAAATTATTATTTTCATCATATATAATTGTTGTAGCAAGTATTTTAGCTTCTACTCATCTTTAAATAATAATTAAAGCATGGCGCCAATTTATTTGGTGTCCCAATGCCGGTACCTTTTGTCATCTTGTCGATGATTTTTATCTGTTGATAGTTAAATTGATTTATTATTATTATTATTATTATTATTATTATTATTATTATTATTATTATTATTATGTTTTAATTCAACGACCTAGCTTTAAAAAGAACTAATTTTAAATATTTTCGACTACATATACAATTGTAAAAAATTAAGGGCAACAAATTCTATAAAATATGATAATGTGATTCCTCTTAAAATTAGTTAATTATAAATTTATAATAACTATTTTAATTCGTTAGGTTTATAAATTGTATATTTCCCTTTATAAGTTTCAAGATTTTTACTCGTCCATTGTCATGTAGTCTTGTTTGTAACGTTTACGCAAATTTAATATTAGAACACAGGGTACACACACCTACTCGCCAGAGAAGAAATATATATAAAAATATAGCATTTTGAAATTAGGGTTGTGCATTCGCTTAGTGATAGAATGAACGATCAATTTCACCCTCACATATTGCCTAGTAAATTTGCTTCACATACCTAGCTATGTATTCCTGTATCGTCAAAATTCCTTCAAACTTGATAATATTTTCAATGTTTCTTACTTTTTAAGCCAATCAATCCCTGAGAATAAACAGTGAAACTAAGCCGTAATGAAATAAATTTAGATATATAAATGAAAATTCATAAGCAGAGTCAGTTTTTATTTATTTTGGCTGCCCCAACTATCCAATCATAGGAAACCGGTGTGTTCTATATTGCTTATCTATGTTTGACAGTCGGCAGTATGACTGAAAACAATCACTTCGTCTAGTGTAGAAGTTATATCGCTGAAGAAGATCCTTTTCACTATTCAGCTGTCGTGGTAGAGTTGAAGATAGAATAACAGGATATCGAGTCAAGAAAAAGCTTTATTCAGATCAGGAAACTCAAAGTAGTAAATATAATTGCCGACGAAGATCCATCCGCTTACAAAAAACAATTTCATTGCAAGGAGAAACAACCTGTTACCTCTAAACGATAGACAAAGAATTAGACGTACCGATCCGTGACCACAAAGAACTCTTAATGTGTAGATCGACACCGTCAATATAAATTTGTGAAATCTCTATCGAAGAAGTTTCGCGCAAGGTATAGCTATTCAATTATAGCCCATAACTTATAGGTATAGGTCAATGACGGAAAAGTTGAATTTGTGGAAAACAGATGGTGTTACTATCAAGCTATTTCACACTTTATCTGAATCCAAACATAATTTAATATATTTACACAATAATGAAATACAATTTCATGTATTTTTTTTCTCACTTCTTTCCTATCCCTCTTCCATGCACTGTCTGTCTCCAAACGCTTGCTCACATACGATTATTTATTTACGGAAACGCTCGCGACGCGTATTTGCGACCAAACTTATTGTACGTTCAGCTACAGGTATGTTTAAAAATGCAGCAGAGCGTAATGGGCTAACGAGTTATCAATATCGCATTGAATACAATAGTGTTAACTGCATTCTCATACTATTACCTATTAGCATTACATAACATTCTTGGGTACTTCGGTCTTAACTTTTTTAGTTGATTTTTCATGACTACTCTGTCCAGTCATAATCGCCTTAACATCTTCAGCGTCCAATGTTTCGTATTTAATCAAAGCCTCAGCCAGTTGCTGGTGCTCCTTCGAATGTGCCTTCAAAATCGCTTTGGCACGCTCGTACGATTCCTAAGAGAAAAACAAGCCACCAGATAATTTAGATTAGATGGCCTCAGTTTGCCTAAAAGTCTGATAGACGAATTGCTATATTCTTGTTTTCTTCACCTGCATTAGTCTTTTGACCTCGCTGTCAATCAGTTCCTGCGAATTTGGACTAACTTCGTTAACTGTGATGAAAGTCTTGCTCCCTTCATTATGCGTTCTAAGTCCGACTTTCTCCGACATCCCCCATTCTTTCACCATAGCAACAGCTATACTAGTTGCCCTCTGTTAATGGAAAAAAAAAAAATATTCAAGCTTCTGTTCATCCCACTTATCTAGCTGCTTAACTCACCTGCAAATCATTGGATGCACCAGAAGTAATTTTATCAGGACCAAATACAAGTTCCTCCGCGGCTCGTCCCCCCATCATTGTGTCCATCATAGCCAGCAAATGTTGTTTTGTAGTATGGTATATGTCTTTCTCTGGTATATAAGCGGTCTAAGAGATATTGATACAATTTTTAAACTATTCCGGTTCAATATTACGAAAAGTGTGAATTTTTAAATGAGGAAAAATCTCATGAATCTCGAATGAGATGTATATTTTATTGGGTGAACGTACGTGTCCCAAACTCTTCCCACGGGGCATAATGGTCACTTTATGTAAGGGATGAGAATCTTTGGTGAAATAAGCAACAATAGCGTGTCCCCCTTCGTGATAAGCTGTTATCAGATTAGCTTCTTCGTCCGGTAGCCTCGATTTTCTCTCTGGTCCCATCAAGACTTTGTCTCTAGCATTCTCCAGGTGTTTCATGCTCACAGAATCAGCACCGTCAATGGCAGCACGTAACGCAGCTTGGTTTACCTGCGGAATGAATCTTCGTATTAATCAATCCCACACACTCATCAGGAAAAATTATTCGACGATAAGTTAAAAAGACTCTACCATGTTTTCCAAGTCAGCACCAGTAAAGCCGGTTGTTCCTCTGGCTAGTATATCCACGTCAATATCTCGACTCAATACTCGGCCCAGATAGAGATCTAGAATCTCTTTTCGTCCGGAGAAATCGGGTGTTGGCACAGTGACTTCTACGTCGAATCGACCCGGGCGCAACAGTGCTGTGTCTAAATCGTCCCGTCTGTTTGTAGCTCCAAGAACTATGACACCCTCGTTCTGGTGAAATCTAGGATTTGAATATAAAAACAGAGTTAATATCTGTGGGAATTATTTCTCGTAGAATAATATCGAAGATTCACAATAAAGCGAGTCCCTCACCCATCCATTTCTGATAGCAATTGATTGATAGTCTGATTGGCGTACGGGTGAAGAACAGAATTGGTTCTCTTCGCTCCGACAGAATCAATTTCGTCAATGAATATAACGCAGGGTGCTCTCTCTTTGGCTGCTTCTGAAACCCGAAATATTATCGTATTTAATACAAGAAGCCTGCGACTATACTCTCTCACTTCTAGAAATCACTTACTGAATAAATCTCTGACTCTCCTAGCCCCTTGACCGACGAGAATTTCGTCAAACTCCGGACCAGCAGCATGGAAAAAGGGAACTCCAGCTTCTCCAGCTACCGCACGAGCGAGTAAAGTTTTTCCTGTGCCCGGAGGTCCGACGAGTAGAACTCCTTTCGGCAGTTTACCACCTAGCACAGAGAATTTATCCGGACTTTTCAAAAACTCAACGACATCCTTCAGCTCTTGTTTAGCTTCGTCAGCCTGTGGATAATTGAAGAAAATGTTTTAAAAGAGGAAGAGTCAACTTTCTGTAACATTCAAGTTGCTTTGTTACAATCAACTCACCCCCTTCACGTCATTGAAAGTAACGTCAATGTCTTCTGGGTCGACTTCCACCTGGTTACCAATTTGGATTCTGAACATGCTACCATTGGGACTCGCTGCAAAGATGATTTCGTCATTTGGATTAGTATGAGGAATAAAAATGGGTTCAAACAGTGGCGGATATGAGAAAGAAAAGTCTATTTATACAATTCAGCACTTGTTTCGACATTCTAAGAGTTTTGAATGAAAATTGATAAGCCACTTCTGATATAGTTAGAAAGACCGAGGAGTAACGAGGTGAGATTTTTTAAGTCCAGTCTATAATCGACTACTTGCCCAGCAGGGCTATAAGTCACTAATGGATTGATCGATTGATCAGGTCTATAACCACCACTGTAAATTGTGTAATAATAGTGGTTAGATGAACGTGTGTACTAACATTTGTACACACCAAAAAATGATATCAAAACGCCAAGAAATACGCCGAAGAGGACAATCTGTTGTATTACTTTATACCACTTCTTGGTACGGACTGGATAGTTTTGCCCATGACCGGCCAGATACCCTTCCGCAAATGCAACCTTAACGCGCTGCTGTTCACCCACGCTCATCTCACCTTCGCTAAGCAAACTTCGCAACTTTTCAACCTGAGGTGGCTCTGTGCCCCTACCAGATATTTGCAGCTTATCGATCTGGAAATAAAATAAAATAAAATTCTTGTTATAGGTATACTAAGTGTTATATACGAGGGAAATAGCTCTCTGATACTCCCAAAGTGATTCCCTCTCTTTTCTACTCATGAATATTAGAATAAGGGGGTGAACCTCAGAGGACGCCGAGTCATCAGAAATCGGTTTACAGAACCCAGCTACTGGTGAATGTTGTGTTCACTTGGTACAGTAATTACACCAAAGATAGATCCAAGAGATTGCCATTATACCTGATTATATACAGGGGGCGATAATCCCATCCACCGACGAAGTCTTCCACTATAACTGGGGTTCCTTTCCAGCTCAGCTTTGACATTACGTTCAGTTTTGAATCCTCGAGTGATGGTGCTGAGACGTGGCGGTGTAACGGAATATAGATTATGAAGTAGCCTAAATTGTTCAGAATGTTGTCGACAATTCAATCCTCTGTTTTTATTCTCATCAAAACTGTTTCCCGACACGTAAGAGATCCTCCATTTGCTGTCAGAACTTTGAAACCTAGGAGTAGTACCACGTAAAATTTGCTTTAAAATTTCCAACACTTCGCTCCTGTTTACTTGCAGAGCTGTGCCCAAGTTTTGTAAGTTTATTTTTTCCAGCGGAAATTCCGTGCAGTTATTCACCGCCTGAAACAAAAGTAAAAACTATAATCGCCGAGATAACTTTAATAGGCACAAGTATAATATATAATATCATTCTTTCTGATTAATACGTGTACGTGGCTATGATGTTGAACACTAAAATCACAGAATGATGTTTAGCAATATAAGAGTTAAACTGGTCCCTACCTCGACAAGGCTTTTATAGCATATGATGTCCCGTTCATTGTTGTGTTTATCTCCGCTCTTTGCACGGACAGCTAAGCCTGATCGCCTAGGAGTGACAACAGACGTCAGCTGAGTGAGGTGAAAGAGCACCTAGATTGAGAGAGGGATTATTGGTTGAAAAAGGATGTTGGGAATCAAATAATGAATGTAGTGAAATATTTAGTTAAATTTGAAGAACGACGGATGATTTATAATGAGTTGGGTATTTACCTGGTTATGAGACTGTAGCGAAATCATGGAAGACTTTTGATAATCCAATAGACAGGAGCGACGACGGAGGTAGGTTAACGTCAAATCGATATAACGCAATTTTCACAATTTTCAGAACCTCATCAACCTTAATGAGGGTAAATCGAAGGGGAACTTTCAGTAATTTTAATTACGTATCGCAGTGCCACCATTACGTTTGCCAGAGATTAGCCTAAGTTTATCGGTGAACGGAAATTGACGCTTTCATAGAGAGGAGCGCAATGGGCTTCGAACACTTCCGTCAATTCGAATATAAAAAAATTTAATCAAGCAATTGTATGCACGATCGTTGGGCTATTATTTGTCATTATTTTACTGCCTATTTATTCATTCATTCCGTCTTTTTCAACTCGTTTTATGTTAATTTTGACCCATATTAGTGACAGGCTGCCAACTTTGAAACAACATAGTAACAACGATCGATCAGGATTCTTGACTCATTTCGTTTTCATGTGGTTGTGACGTCCTGGGTAATTCTGGTAACTACCGCATCCACATAAAGATTATTACTTAATCATACGTATACATTGCAGAGTAAGACCGCTTAATGCCGTGTGAGGTTACATGTGTGAGTAAACAAAACAGAGCTTGGCGGAAGAGCAGCATCTGCATAGTATTTGATAGTATTGCCTGCATCTATCATTTACCCGCCGAGAATTTAGTTCACGGAACGAACACACAGGACCCACGAAACCAAGCTCCACTAGCCTGTCCCAGACTTTTGGCTCCGTGGCCCCTCTCAGGTTTCTCTCTGCTACACGCATGTTTGCGGTAGTGCCTTCTTCTTGTTCTTCTTCCTATGGAGGGTTTCTTCCTATGATTATTTATAACCTCTTAGAACTATTGTTCATAACTGGAGGATGAAAAAAAAAAAAAACTATTGTTCGAGGGGAGTTGCGGGAGTGCCTTGCGGACTTATGAATGTGCCTATCAATATGGCCGCGTTTTCCCCGTATGTTTCGTACCCCGCTCCCATACCATAGCTTGCGCTCCGTCCATTCCATAAGTCCGTGATGTCGAATAATTGTTTACGGGAGAATTAACGGGATGTGATAGGCAGAAGGCGATAAAATAGGGGGTGGTTTTACCAATTTTTTTTGTTTCACTCGGCATTTCGCGACGAAGGCACGGAATGGGTTTTCGCACAAGAATTCGACGTATTATGTGGTGAAGTATTGCCGTAGATGAATGAACGTATTGAAATCGAAAAATAGTTTGTTTTCGTTAATTGCGATCTGTAAAATTGGGTAAAAAAATGTCCGCTCGGGGCTCGACTCTCAAATGCTGACCTTATTGTTCAAGTTCGCGTGGTATCCAGCTGAAGACTGTAGGGCCAACTTCATACCGGTCAAGATCCACACGTTGAGTGTACGTAACTGTCAAGAACCGCTTTTACTCGGTCGAAGTCTACGAAATGCAGCATTATACTGCTCACGATTTCATTTTCCCGGAATACTCATAAATAAACGTATCGTTCGCTTTGTGCGATGTCATAGAATTGACGCCGCCCTATATTCCAGAGCTGGATACCACGCGAACTTGAACAATAAGGTCAGCATTTGAGAGTCGAGCCCCGAGCGGAAATTTTTTTACCCAATTTTACAGATCGCCATTAACGAAAACAAACTATTTCTCGATTTCGATACGTTTATTCATCTACGGCAATACTTCACCACATAATACGTCGAGTTCCTGTGCGAAAACCCCGTGCCTTCGTCGCGAAATGCCGAGTGAAACAAAAAAAAGTGGTAAAACCACCCCCTACCTTATCGCCTTCTGCCTATCACATCCCGTTAACGAGTATTTCCAAACTCATAACACGTGCAATAAGTTGAGATATCATTTGTTATTTATTCTAAAGCTTTCATGTTTTGGTTTACATATTATATTATTCAGCAATATGTTTATATGTGTAATATAAAATACAGCTGGTATTTGAAAAATATATATATATATATATATATATGTATATATATATATACAGGGTGTCGTTCAACTAGTCGTACAAACTTATATAGGGCGATTCCTCTTTGAAATGAAAAACGATTTTTCGCAGCGAAATCTTTGTCAGAGCAATGGTTCTCCAGCAATAGCAATAAATAGATAAGCCAATCAGCAACCAGTTCAGCGTATAAATAAAGATAGGTACCAAGTTAGGAAAACACCACGATCACAACAACCGCGAGCGAGGCAGTCGCAATAGTGTTTTTTTTTTTATTCATCGCAGCCCGCCACGGGTCACTGGCTTGTTGTATAGCGGTCGATCCACCGGCTATGCTGTTGAAAACAACATGAATTGATTCAGTTTCCCAATTTTTTTACAATAAGCAAGCTTCTATGATCATTTTAATCGCAGGTTATCTTCAATTGTACTACCTGTAAGAATAAATTTGAGATGATTAACAGTTACTAACAGCATAGCCACTGGATTGAGAGCTATACAACGGGCGAGTGACCCGCGGCGGGCTGCGACGAATAAAAAAAAAAGAGTTCTCCTAATTTAGTACCTATCTTTATTTATACGCTGAACTGGCTGCTGATTGACTCACCTATTTGTTGCTATTGATGGAGAACTATTACTCTGATAAAGATTTTGCTGCGAAAAATCGTTTTCTATTTCAAAGAGGAATCGCCCTATATAGGTTTGTACGACTAATTGAAAGACACCCCATATAACGGGAATATTCGTGGAAACGCTTCATAGCGAAGTGAAAACGCTTCCATACAGGCAGGTCAGAACTCAAGCGATTAGGTTTTATGTCGCATATTGCGTGCCTATTGGCTATGTGGAGACAAAATCTACTCGCTTGACGTCTGAGTTGCCTGTATGCGGACGTATTCCCTTCCCTATGAAGCGTTTCCACGAATATTCCCGCTATTATCATATATTCAATCTCTTAATAAAATATGGAATGAAAATCATAATATATTAAGCAACGTTATATTATAGTATACATAAGGACTTTGACTCCAATCCATATTCTCATCTTTATATTCAGGTACAAGAAGCGGAGCTAGTGAAATGATCATCTACTTCACTCGCGTAGCCGCCGCTGTTTCTAATCCCTGGCAATATGCATACTATTATGTATTCTTTATCTTATCTGTGCGCCCTCACTACCCGCTAAATAATCTTTAATCCTTAAATCAAATACAGTCGAATGCCGAAACTATGAATGCAGTTGACTTGCTTCTTAAGGAACTGAATTCATCTTTTGGATTTTTCGGGTCGATTTATAGAAATATATGTATACATAAACTTTCTTTAATTTATATTCACTAGTGTCTAATTTTCGTATTATATCTTCTGATAGTCTTATGACCGGTTTCACCAACGATGAATAACTTTATTCATAGATAAAACTCTTATTCATTGAAAACAAAAGACTATTTTACATTGTATTTGCGACTTTTATTCAATGAATACAGTTATTCTATGAATAAGAAGTTATTCGACGTTGGAGAAACCGGCCATTAAGCAATCGGTCCACACCGACAATCGAATCGGTTCTAGAACGACGATATTGGATTCTTATAATCGATTAGAAAAACTATTTACAAACAATATTTATACCTATATCTATCCATATGTACGTATGTATCAAGTCAAACCTGAACAGATAGACTTGCGAAAATATATTAAAATTTATCATGATTGAACTCTTGTCCACCGCTTGCTTCTTTTTTCTGCGATTTTTTTCTTGTTTCCTTTTGGCTTCGGTAACCATTTCACAAATAACGCATTCTCGATTAAGACTTTAGTACACTAGAAAATTGTAAACTTAACGGACATTTTTTTCGCTACGTGAACAGAAATTTCTATCTTGCACGGTCCTCAAGAACTTTTGGTAATCCGTTGCCGATTCTCCTCTCGGCTAATTGTCATTTAAATATTTTATCATACTCGGATAATAAACATTCGATGACCAAATTTTGCTGCATAAGATCCAACGCCATATTCGCACTCTCGACCGCAGGCCACATTAGCGTGGGTCCAAATACTATCGCCAAATTTGGTATGTGCATCCGATTGAACTTCTGGAACATTGTGACTCTGTGAAAAAAAGGTAATCCATTTCATAAATATTCAAGTTCGCTAAGATATTGAATGAATAGGTAATTCATTTCCCCAATATTAATTGTACACTCACCTCAGTAAATGTTGTAACAAGAATTGCAAAGTATCATAATGTGGCTGAGCCAGCCCCCTGACGATCTCTTTAAAAACTTGAATTCTATCTGATCTCTTCTTTGCCACTAGAACGAAGAATTTGAGAAATGATGATCGCAGTTGTAATCAATAATTTGAATTAACGTCAGTGTGTGGAGCAAAATTCAGACTTTGTATCCACTCACAAATGCTGCAGTCAAGTTAGAAAATAATTGAAAATCTCGAAAGTTACTCACTGCTTCCTTTGAGAGCTTTTTCGAAAAATTCATAGGGGATGAGGGGCTCCTTTAATTCTCTGAAGAATAATTTCAAGGATCCAGTTAGTACGTGAACGTCTTCCTCCTGCTCCAAGATGTCCAAATTGTTTTGATCAACTTGCAAACGGATTTTCTGAATTTGACTAAGATTCCCGCTCGCTCTATATAAGCCATCTGCCTTCATGTTCTCCGGATCTCTTTCCAAGATCTCGATGCAATTTTTTACAAATTGAGGCACCATGGGTGGTTGTCGCGAACACACATCTTTCAAATAAGATCCGAATGCTGGCTCATCTACGAAAATAAAGTCAACCATCAACTGTTTGTTAAGAACAGGCAGATTTATTTTCTCTTCGAATTGCATAAACGATTTTCTCCCCAATTAGTTGTTTTGGATTCGGCTGGATTGATATGATACGAAACGGCATAGTTCATAAGAGGACACGTAGCATGACATAATACCTTTGTATATACCATCCTTGACGAGCGAATCCATAGTTGGTCTTCTTTGAAAGAATCGTTTCAATTTCGCTTTTATCTTAGTCTGACGTTCCGCCGACGATCCGCTCAGATCTTCGGTCGAGCCTTCAAACCTTTTAACTGTATGTGCAAAATAAGAGATTTGAGTAGTTGATTCGAAAGGTATTTGAAAAATATCTTGAACATGCATTTCATCATATGTATGTCGAATACGATTTTCGTTCGGTATACGAGTCAATCACAGAGACAAGGGCTTATACTTACGGACGCTAGCCTTCTTGCAAATCGCTGCGTCCAGAACATTCCTCAAACTGAGATTATCACCTCGCTCTTTAAGTATTATTAACACGCGAAAAGTATCCACTTACTCTTTATAGATCGTGATCGTCCAATTTTTGATGATACTTTAGTTTCCTCTGGAATACTGCCGGACAAAAACAGCTTACTCCTGATGTCTCGAGATCGCTCTGAGCCAAACGATGGTAAAGTTGTTTGAGTATCAACGCTAGAGGGCTGGAAAAATAAAGTTTAAGGATGCATGAAGAATAACAAGGAGATGGAGGACATCGGGGATAAAACAAAACGATGACATATCTTACCAGCGTGTTAATGACCTCTTGTATTTCCCGGTACCATTCGTTAGCCATTATGGTATTATCGGTCTGTATCAGAACTTGTAGTCCAAGTATAGTGCCGATTATATAAACGTTTTTTCTGCTACTAGCTTTCTCATCAGGTTGTACAGTGGCGCCGTTAAGATCTACAGATATGTCTGGCTTTGCTGCTGCGGATTGCCCCGATTTCTGAAAATTATTTTGTCAATGAGAAATAAGGAAAACGATAATAGCTCGTCACATTGTCAAGAAACAGAAAAAGTTCCTGAAATTAGGAGTGAATTCTTCTCCTCACCATGGCTGAGAAGCTTTTAGCATCTTTGAAAAACAATAGAAACAATTCGGACAGCACAACGTACGACGAATTCCAGTGTTTCCTAAGTTTTTTTCCATTTTCAGTTATCTTTGCTCTCTGCAGCGTTCCTTCCTTGAGAATGCACTAGAAATTGAAGAATACGTGAAATCTTTTATTACTCCCTGAATAATCAAAAAAAGGCAAGATCGTTAGTTTTCAACATCAAAACTTTACCATATTTCCATCGAATAATTGGGGCCAATCGTGCGTCACAGACCCTGACCGCCGTGCAGCAAGCTCTTTCTTGCTCACTCTTTGATTTCCGACCACCAAACTGCGGGCCTTGCCAATTCGAAACTTTTCACTACCTCCACTACTCCGCAATTCGACCTCTTGATTTTTTTCCTGCATATTTTGCGAGGTGGGTTCAACGATGGACACTGTAGGAAGTAGCCACGATGATTCGTTACTGTTTTCTTCGAAAAAGTAAATTTTACCCTCCGTGTCATTCGATGAAAACCACTGAAGGAGGAAAAGAAAGAGAAAACTATACCACGTTGATTGCAAAGTAGTACAAATGTGGATAATATTTTTCAATACTCTGGAATTGAACTACGTTTCAATATTAAGAAAATTTTCAAACACGGCTTTCTAGTTGCCGATAGAACCGTCACAGGATTATCATCAAAGACACAAATTTATTAATATTCATTACCTCTTCTCCGCAGTTCCCTGAATCGCTATCTAAATCCACAAAATCATAAAAATCACTAGCGGACTGAAATCTGATTTCCCGCAACCAATCAAAAGTAGAAAACATCGTTGTCATATGACAACTTTCGAAGTTTTCAAACATTCTATTCGCGATATTAATCGGTAACCATTTGTAATTTCGCCGTTCTATTTCTTTACAAATAACTTTCTTCAATTGATCATCCAAGTCCGTGTCTCTGTTACCACGGATCATTTTTTTCGTCGATGAACTCAACTCAACGCACCGCTCTGTGATTACATTCTGACTTATTTTATTATCTTATTATTTATGCAAAGTTCCTTTCCGTCGTGACCACATCCTTCCTTTACAAGACTTTCTATACGCCAAACAGCCACATTACAGTCTACTTCTTCCCTGTTAGACTTAACACATATTAGTGAATAAAAAACGGAATAAAACATATCAAATGAAAAAGGAATACTATCAGTTTCCATTAGCATCGAATCGTTTTTAATCAGACTCTATACATTCAGGTGGTTTCATAAATCCGAAGACAGCGGTATTCTTAGTCAAAGCCTTTGGAGAATTTAAAGGCAAGCATTATCTTGTCCTCCAGTTTCGTTTAACGAATAGACTATAGTATGTAACAAAGAGGAAGAAAGGGAAAAAAAGAGATTATTACCTTTTCTCCTCGGACGTTAACGAAGCACATTTGCTTTGATTGGGCATCGTATTCCTGAGTCCATCCCGCCGGAAGATTGACAAAGTTGTCTCGGTCGCGATTGATCGTTACAGGGCTAGAGTTGTCGGACAATTCAGAAAGAGCGTAGACCTCAGATTCTGATTGGCTGAAAAGTGCCTCCGAGCTGATGTTGGAGCTCAGTATTTGTTCGTCGGATATGCTTCTGTCGATAAGGGGCAGGCTCTCCGAACTGACAATTGCTTTTTTGTCAATTTTGCTGTCCAAACTAAATGCCGAGTGTGCACTTGTGCTAACAGAACTCTTTGGGAATGATTTGTAGTGCAGGTACTCGTCCGAACCGCTTTCGGAGGTGCATAACAAGTTTTTGAAACTCACAGCGGTGCTTTTATTTGTGTCAAATACCTTGAGATTGGTGAAATCTTGGCTAAGATTTTCATAACTCTTGGATATTGACGGGGGTGAAACTTGAAGGAAGGGTTTACCGCCTTTGTAAGACCCAGATAATTCGTCGGCAATTTTTCCTTGCATATCTCTTCCTATTTCAACTGTCCGAGAAGCTGGAATCGGCTTCGCCACAGACTTGCCGACGCTTAATTCTGGTTTTACGGTCCCTGAGAATTTTCTGACTGCCTGTGATCTCCTGGTTACAGCCAGCGTAGCCCTTAGCTCCATATTTACTACCAGTCTCATGTCCTCCAGGCTACGGCTCCTCCGTTCTGCTTTCCGCACGGATGCTCCGCGGGAATCATGATCCCTTTGAAAGTGTTTGTAGTATTCGGGCACGAGGACGCAATTGAATGTTGCAGACCTTTTGAGCTTTGATATAGTGGGTCCCGCGACATCTCTTAGACAATTCTCCTCGAAGCTCACATCTTTGGTAACAACTCGTGTTTTATCTTTTTGTTTGGACTTGAAGCTGCTTTTGTAATTTAATTTAGATTTGAAATTTTTCCACATTTCTCTGTCTTGGGAAACATTTATCAGATTGTCATCATCAAACGGGGAGTCTTTAGAAGTCGGCGAATGTTTTTCGTTTTTATTGGCGTTCTGAACTGACTGATTTTTGGTTAAAGGAGATTGTTGTTTCTCGTTATCTATAACAGAAGTTCTACTGGCAGGTAAAAATTGTATTTCGCTGGCCAATTTCTCGAGTGATGGTGTCAGCTTAATCTTAGTGTCGACACTCTTTATCTTCAACTTCAACTCCGGGCGAATCTTCACCTCGTTTTCTGACTTTATTGAGATATTTGAATAACTTGGTTTCTCAAAAGTCTTACAATTATCAATATCCGATTTGAACAGCTGTGAATGCTCCTGATAAGCCGATAAGTAACGCTCCTTATCAGCAGATAAAGACGCTTTCATATCGCTTCCTTCATCCCCGGCGTCGAGCCGCATTCTTGATTCATCATTCAGTATATTCGCCTCCTCGAACTCATCCTGCCGCTTGGAAGACTTGGGAGAGTTGAGGTTTGCCTGAATTGAGCAAGCTTCGTTATTAGTCAATGAAATTCTAGTCTTTGGTGATTTTGATTTATCAAATGTACATTCAGCCCCAAGCACAGCCTGTTGCTGCTGAGTATGCGCTAGGTGTTTCATGCTATTAAAAGAAACCTCAGCAACTTCATTCATCTTGGACGGCGAAACCTCTCCAGATTTTCTCCTTCTGCCCATATCATCTTCATTATTCAATTCCAATTTCGAAGTTACAGAATTCTCAGCCTGAGTGGCATGGAGATCGTGCAGTTCTTGGGTAAGTTTTTCAAGCGGGTCGAATTTGTCCTTGATCACCACGCTTCTCAGGACAAAGTTTGAGGTGTTATTGTCGAGTCGTTCTTTCCGTATCTGTGTCAATTCGGTCATGAGTTCTTCGACCGCCCAGGACTTCCGTTTGTCATTTAAAATCTTCAAAGCATTGTCAGAATAATCAAACGTACTGCAGCTCCGTGGCGAGGCAGAAATGGACGACATCGGTGTCTTCTTGTCTGTTGAAATTGGCGAGTTTGGTTTTTTCTCAATGTTTGGTTTAATTAGACGACAATCGGTACTGCTATTACTATAACGTTTGATCGCGCTGTTCTTTTGTACGGTAGAATTTAGTTCCTCGTTAAAAGCAGCTACGGGATCAGACTTGATGGGCGTAGAATCACAATTAGGGCTTCGTTGATCATTATTCGACCCAGCAGAGTCTGTAGAGGTGTTGCGTTTCATTGCGGGTTTCGAATTCTGGGAAATACTGTGCGGAATTTGATATAGATTCCGAATTTGATACTCGAGAGAACTTTGGCCAAGTTCGTTGGCCTTTTTAGGTGAGTATACAGGGCAGTTTGAAGCCAGCTTAGATTTCACCTCAGAATTTTCAATCACCGTTTGCAAGCCATCGCCAGTTGGTAAATCGGAGACATATTTGGTGCTGGAAAGTTTTCTCACAACATTCCTGAACCTCTCCAAGCTCGTTTTTTCACTCTTGCCACATCCCGGATCATTGTTCTTTTCAGCTACTCGAGGATTCCGCCTCTCCTGTTCAACTCTACACCCGACCTCCTCATTCCCAGCCTTCTCGACGCTTGGCAATCTGTTATCCTCTTTCAAGTTTTCAGGGCCTCCCCCCACCACCTGCGAGACGCCCATAGTGTTGGAGAGCCATTTTTCAACATGCCTTCTTCTGGCGGATTGATCTTTTGTCATCTCATCAATGATCTGTTCGTTGTCCCGTTTGCCTTCCAGATTCTCCTCAGTAAATATGACTTGCGTCAATTCGCTGACGTACGTCACCGGAACATAGAACGAGCGCTGCTCTGGGTTCCTAATAACTTTCCACCAATCATTGTTCGTCTTCTGTATAAGACAAAGTTTTTCATCTTTCTTAATGACCACTTGACGCCCGTCATTGGTCCTGTACTCAAAGTCATGATCCACTTTTAGGTAGGAACATTCTCGAACATTTGGGTCGCTCATCTCAATTGAAATTCACATTTTTCCAAACTCTGTTACAACGCTGTTGACAAAAGTATCATTGCGTTACTCAGATTTTTGTTTTTCGGATTCCAGGTTATGTAGACAGGATAGTTGTTTCGATAACTAAGAGATTATGAATGGGTGACAAACTGTGGGAAGGATCAGATGTGACTCGAGTAATGATTGATAGTGATCGCCATGGTAATCGGAAAATAAACAATTGGCAAGTCAGAGGTTATGTTATCCGAGACCCCGGAATTAACAACAAAATTACATGCAAGGGGGAAAAAAAGAACTAAACGTAGACGCGTCATCCCGGGATTATTTTGATTCGATTGGCTAATTATCCAACGAGAGATAAGCCGATGACGAATAGTTTTTCAAAGCAGCGCCATATGCTTGATAAGTGGATTGAATTCTGAGAAAAAAAATTCACGTATCCAGCTAATCGCTCTCCCTTACCTCGGTGAACATCTTCCGGTGATAAAAGTATGTTGGGTCTTGAGTCGGAATCCTTGGGTGTTATCAATTCCACAACACTTAACTCACTGTTATTTCTGTAATCATCATCATGCGTAGCAAGATGCACGAAGTTTAATCGATTTATGACATTTGCAATTTATATATCTTCCATTCCATGTATCTGTATATGGTAGGTATGTACTGCTTCTACAACCACACGACGTAACAAGACCACGCCTCTTTTTCTCCTAGGCAGTCAGCATTCACTCCCGTGACGTATACTTTTGTATTATATTGACTTCTTCGCTTGCGCTAATCGTATAGATGGGTATACATAAGTGTACATCGAGAGTAATAACGAGCTTCGAATATAATGCTATAGTTCAAAAAGCTTCATTCTAATAAAAATTTCATTAGCGTTCTCATAGATTACGTCAGTATCATGTGTTGTGTGTAGGCCCGCATTTTCCCTCCGATCTGGTCGACGAAGCAATTAATGATCAAAAAACTGAAGCTGATCAACGCCGTTGATCTTTTTCGTCATAATGTCGCCGTCGCTTGACTTTAATGAAAACTGGGAAGGTGAAAACAAACAAATAAAGAAAGTACGGACTATACAAGTAATGGCCTATCTCTCCTCCTCTCGTTCTATCCCTGTTTAATTATGTTTTGTACGCTGCTCACTATTGCCAATAGAGGACTCGTAGAGTTACCAGTCTATACATATATGCACATATACATATATGTATTGCTATAGCTTATTCATTTGTTTAAAATGCGTGAGTCGTTTATTGTCTGTCATTATGATAATACGCATATAATAAAGTTTTTGCATAAACCTTATAAATCAGTGTTTTTTGTATTCAATCAACATAAACCACAACAATCCCTCCTCTATATATCTCTTCCGTTGTTCGTAATCGGATAAATGACGGACCCTCGAACATGAAATAGTTTATCATTGTTGATGGAAGAGTCGAGCGATATAAAATGTTCAGTTCCATAACGTCATCCAACAATTAATCATCCGACGGTCGGCAGTGGTTCGTCTACCTAGTTGCTTGTGGTTTATGTCATGGTTCTATGGGCGATAAGTCATAAAAGGGAGAGAGAGAGACCGCTCATGATTAAAAATTCCCTTATATTACACAGCTGGAGTAGAAAACCTATATTTATTTAGTATTGATAATTTTCAGCAATTATAAAAACAAGATTCATTTTTTATTAGGTTCTTTATTAAAATAACATTTAATTAATCATAGAAAAAAACGCAAGGGACAACAGATTTGTATACAAAATACAAGCCTCAAGAGATTTTGGAAAAAATTAATCCATTTTACCGCGAATCATCAGAGAATATAAGATTCAATGGAATCGGTTGAAGTTCTAGTATACATACTGTATAGCATGTACATGAACATTGTGCAAATAATAATGATGAATGGATATTCATAAAGCATCTAATGCACTTTATTATTTCTTCTTTTTAAATTTCGTTGGCACTTCGGGCTGAGGCTTTTGCCAGTCTAAAGGCTTGCGACGATACATTGGCCACGGCGGTATGGTAACAATTCCAGCTAAGACAAAACCAGCACCTAATATATAGATCGTCTGTGAAAACTGTTGTATTGCGTATCCCCAGACGAGTCCGACTACCTAAATAATGAAAAGGAAAAAACATGTCAGCAGTTAATCAAAGGGAACAGAGAATAGATACTGGCTTTAGAAAAAATCAACTCACTCCAAATAGTGTGACGATAACCCTGGAAAGCTTTTCTGCCCTGGCTTGACCGTCATAATCCTTCAAGAGAAAAAAAAAAAAACATACTTCAACGATTAATCGTGAAACAGCTGCAATTAATAACAATTATTACATCGGGGATGCGTTCCAATATTAGCTTGAAGCGCTGTCAGTAATCTTGTGTCTCTGTCACACTTCTTGATTTTCCCCAAGCTCCGTCTCTCTCCCTCTAGATTTTCAGCGCTTCAAGCGAATATCGGAACACGGCCGGGGTAGGCAGAAGATTGAATGGAATCGTTTCAGATCTCAGTTGCAACAATTCGTTAGACAGCGATGAATCTTGAAAATTGCATTTCGTTCCGATATCAGCTTGTTGCAAATAGAAACACATTTATAATGACCGGAAAATAATTCGGGCCTAATCGCATTTTTGTGACTCCGTTGGGTAGTTAGCCGACTTTTGAACTTGCAGATTATCAGCTGTTTTCACTATTTTATGTTTCAATTCAGCGATCTCTACTACGTTTATACATTGACTCACCATGTGAGTCGCCATCGAGTCGAAAAAATCCATATTTATGATTTCAGAGATCAATGTCTCTCCGTTTTAGCAGATTTCAAGCCACAGATGGTGGTATACTTTTTATTCGACGTAGCAGTGTCGCAGCTTGCACTTTCGCAGCATTTGCACGTGTTAGGACGCGATTGACGCGTAGACTAGCCCACGAACATACCGAATCAACCAGAGTGTAAAGTTTGCGATGATGGGAGAAAACACCAATAAACACGGCAGCTATCGGTTGTATTTTCACGGCAGCAAAATACTGCCGCAGCAACTGCGCATGAAAATGCGCCCGCAGCGGCAGCAAAACACTGCTCGTCCAATGCTCGTCAAGCACGGAAAACATCGGACCCGAAGACGCGATCGCAAAGTTGTTAACTAGCTGAAAATGCATTAAATCTAAAATTCCCTACTGTTCTTATTTGAAATGAATAATTTCAGGGAGGGCAAAGTGGAAAATAACAAAGTAATTGATTATTTATATATCTAATAATTTATTGCTGCAGCATTGAAACAATCATATTCATCGTCAAAGTTATGTGGAATTCGTCAATTGTAATTGATTCACAAAAATAAATATCAAACATAAATCGTTCGAGTATCTTTATTTGCTTCCCGGCATAGGAGTTATTATGAAATAAAGCTATGTCCGTATTACAATGAGATGTTACAAAGAAGGATGAGTGTTATAATATTATTTTCTTTTATTTTTTAATTTTAATTTTCTTTGATAATATTATTGCGTTCGGAATATTTCTGTCATTTTCTAATCGAGTTTCGCCTAACCTAACGCAAACCCACGCGTACTCATCGACACCACGACTGGCTACGACGGTCACTGAGGTCACTGAGCCTGTGGCAGGTGCTATTACCCCAAGTCAGTTCTTGTCGGTTAGTTGCAAGTGGTTGCAAGGATAGTATAGGTATACATGGCAGCAGTGTCCAGTTAAGCACTAGCGAGGGAGAAGTTCTCCTAATGCGCCGCGTAGTGGGCACAGATCGAAGGTGTTATGACGAGGAACTATTTCGACACCAGGTGCAGATTTATGCAGCAATTCTATTTTTGTTTACGAAATGTTCCTATCGGTTAACGAGACATCGGAACGGATGTGTGTCGTATTAACATTCAATGCATGTCACATATAACGTCGCTGAAATGCAAATGATTTTTCGGCTGTGCGTACAATTGAACCTAAAAACCTCACGAGACAACTACCTGTTGATTCAAACACTATCGTGAAATATATTAGATATAAAGAGGTTTAGAGGTAGTCTGGTTATCCCGGCATAATAGATTATAGGTATATAGTGAACGTAATGTCGACGTATTATTTATAACTGATAGGTGAGAAGCATTTGTTGAACGTTTGTATAATCGTACAAGTGCGCTCAACGTAGCTAGTCGAACTTGGTACAGTATAAGGAAATAATTATTTCAATCATTATGAGACCGAACTTAATGCACCTACAGGTACAATGGTCATCCAAACAATACATCTGCAACCTTCTACTATGATAGCAAACAGATCCATCTATCGAAAGATATAACTAACTACCTGCTGTTTAGACTGCTTTCAAATCATACGCTTGTACTCGCAGAACGAAAATCCTATTAATTATCTTATTGAAATCTTATTTATTAAATTTGAAGCCTATTTATTTGGATCTTATTTATTAATTATGTATGTGTGTCTGCCCTTGATTATTGTCGCATGTTCTTTAGGGTTGAAGATTTTTATATTTCTGGTAAGAATGATTGTAAACATTTGAAACTTACATTTCAGGTCGAAGGCTTAATCGTATAAAATGGCAGTCAAGTCAATCCGCCAAGCAACAGGCAAGGATCTGATTAATCGTAATCTGTCTGGGGAAACTGCTGCCACAAAATCTCAATTTGTCTCTGTCAATGAGAAGACTAACTGGATAGATGCTGTTGCTGAAAATCCGTGGCTCCAAACAGAAAAACTAGTTGCAAAGCCTGACCAGCTCATTAAAACTCCTGGCCGGTTTGGTCTCGTCAAAGAGAATGCAGATTTATCCAATATTAAAGAATGGATACAGAAAAGGATAAACAAAGAGCAGCAAATCGAGGAGGTAACAGGAAAGCTCAACAACTTTATAATCGAACCGTTCGTACCCCACGAAGAGGTAAGAATTTTTTAACTCAGTCATTTTCATTTGTTCTATATTTTTCAGGCTTATATCAATTCTACTTCGAGTCGAACAGTTGCAACCTTGTTTATAATTATCCCCCCCCTTGATACGATTTTGATTTTGAAAATTGTACTCCCAACTGCTGGATCTTGCCGCAAAGTTGGATACTACAGCCGATTTTATCTGCCGTCCTGTGTGGGGAAAGATCGATTATCCACCTCCCTTCGGTCCCGATGCTTATCCCGAAGAAGCTTACATTGCTGATCTGGATGCTAAGACTGGAGTCAGTTTGAAATTCACAGTTCTCAATAGAGGAGGGAGAGTTTGGACAATGGTTGCTGGAGGAGGTACATTTTTATTCTACGATATTTAACAGCCGTGCAAACAACTGTGAAATAAAGAATACGCTTTTCAGGTGCCTCTGTCGTTTATTTGGACACTATTTGTGACCTTGGTGGCGCATCTGAGCTGGCGAACTACGGTGAATACTCCCGGGCACCCAGCGAACAACAGAGCTATGAATATGCAAAGACTATCCTGCGCCTGATGACCAAAGAGAAGCATCCCGATGGAAAGGTGCTAATTATTGGTGGTAGTATAGCTAACTTCACCAACGTAGCTGATACTTTCAAAGGTATCGTCAAGGCCCTGCAAAAATTCCAATCAGAGTTGGTAGAAAACAACGTCAAAATATTTGTACGAAGGGCAGGACCAAACTATCAAGAGGGTCTGAGGTAAATTGACAAATACCTCCAAACAATACGTAAAATGGCTATGTTTCATATCTTCTTGTTCTACGATCTATATTTGACAAGGAATTAATTGAGAAACCTTGAAGGAAAGATGTGTGTTACCTGTGTTTCTCAACAGAGTTATGCCATGTATTTGGTCCCGAAACACACATGACGGCTATCTGTGGTATGGCTCTTGGAAGAACTCCAATTCCTAGCCCAGAAGCTCAAGAGTTCCCCACAGTAAATATGTTCCTGCCGTCCTTCCAGGCTCTTGGCTTGGGAGAAGCGCAAGGGACTGCCTCGGGTGTGCCTCCTGGGCAGGAGGTAGTGAAATATTTTGAAACTGATTCGGCCGGAGAAAAAGAATTATTTAGTAATAAAACTCGAGCAATTATTTGGGGGCAGCAGGACAGAGCTGTACAAGGCATGCTTGACTTTGACTTTGCATGTAAAAGGTCTCAACCTTCGGTAGCAGCAATCACATATCCATTCACCGGCGATCACAAGCAAAAGTTTTACTGGGGTCATACAGAGGTGAATTGAACTTGTCGATGATTCATTGGTAAAAGTAATTACAAAGAAAACTAACGCTTTCTACCAGAAGCCTTTTCTGTGTGCCTGAAACAGAAGATCTCTTTTCTTAACAGGTTTTTCTTCCAGTGTACAAAGAAATGAAAGATGCGATGCAGAAGCATCAAGATGCCGATGTCTTTATAACATTTGCCTCTTTGCGCTCGGCGTACGATAATGTACGAGAAATTCTGAAATTTATTCAAGTCAGAACCATCGCCATTATCGCCGAAGGTATTCCCGAAAATATGACCAGGAAAATGATTCAATTGGCCCAAGAGAAAGGTGTGACTGTTATTGGGCCCGCAACAGTTGGCGGGTTGAAACCAGGATATTTCAAAATTGGTAATAGCAGTGGCATGATAGACAATATTCTGCAAAGTAAACTTTACAGACCAGGAAGGTGAGTTCCACGATTTGATGAAATTTGTATTGTATGTTTGGATTCTGATTGGATTAAAGTATGAGTTGTTGCGAATTTCAGCGTTGCCTATGTCTCGCGGTCCGGTGGTATGTCCAACGAACTGAATAACATCATTTCCAAAGCATCTGACGGAGTATTAGAAGGAGTGGCTATGGCGGAGATCGTTATCCTGGAAGTACTTTCATGGATCATATAACGCGCTATCACAAAAATCCTGACGTCGAACTCATTGTCCTACTGGGAGAGGTAGGAGGTGTAGAAGAGTACCAAGTCTGTGATGCTCTGAACGCTGGGCAAATAACGAAACCTTTGGTAGCCTGGTGCATCGGTACCTGTGCGACTATGTTTAAATCTGAAATTCAGTTCGGTCACGCTGGCTCAATTGCGCACAGGAATATTGAAACTGCCTTGGCAAAAAATGCTGCGCTGAAAACAGCAGGTGCTCTAGTTCCAGACAGCTTCAACAATCTGGGAAATCTCATACAGACTGTCTATCAAGAATTTGTCACATCTGGAACTATGCAGCCCAAACCAGAAGTTTTTCCTGCCACTGTTCCTATGGACTACAACTGGGCAAAAGTTGGTTTCTGTTGGTATCTTATTATATTTTTTTATAAAAGTATATTGTCATACTGATATTATCATATATTCGTACAATCTATAACGTCTTCTTATCTATATTCTAGGAACTTGGTATGATTCGAAGGCCTGCATCGTTCACAACATCTATTTGTGATGAGCGTGGCCAAGAGCTGCGTTATGCTGATGTACCAGTCTGCGAGCTGCTGGAACGAAATGTTGGAATCGGCGGAGTTGTATCCTCATTGTGGTTCCAACGATGTTTACCTCCTCCCTCCTGAAAGTTCCTTGTAATGTCGCTGATGCTTACGGCGGATCACGGTCCGGCTGTGTCGGGTGCTCACAATACCATTGTATGCGCCCGAGCTGGAAAAGATTCAGTTAGCTCTCTAGTGTCCGGATTACTGACGATTGTAAGTAATCTTTGATTGCTCCTCAACACCGAGTAATCAGTATCTAGCTCCAACAAACTAGGTAAATATTTCACATATTTATTCTTTGCATTACAGGGCGATCGATTTGGCGCAGCACTCGACGGTGCAGCGTGTATGTTTTCTGGAGCCTACGACGCCGGTCTTCATCCTCAGGAATTTGTGAATGATTCACGTAAAAGAGGAAAACTGATCATGGGAATTGGGCACCACGTGAAGTCCATCAATAACCCGGACATGCGAGTGAAACTCATGAAGGACTTTGTCTTTGAGAATTTCCCTGCCAAGCCCCTGGTCCAGTATGCTTTACAGGTTGAAGAAATCACAACAAGCAAGAAGCCTAATCTCATTCTCAATATCGACGGCATGATCGCTTGTGCGATGGCAATGCTTATACCTAAAATACTTCTCTTCTTCGAAAATGTGTAATAAATTTGTAAAAAAAAGATATGAGGTGATTTACAGAATAAAGCGATACTTCAATAGATAAGACAGTATTATTCCTCAGATTTTATTCATAATAATCATTTTGTGCGAAATACTATACTAGCATTAAGTTATATCTCAAGTAATAAAATTGTCCGTAAACTGTTCAAAACATCGGTATTCGCTTATTAGTAACGATTTATTATTGTTAAAATAGATAAGTTGGAGAGAGTGGAAGTTATTACATAACATTATGCTCTGTTCATCAGAGGTAAGATATAAGTAATTACTAAGGCGCGGACTTTCGTGCTGGATTCGTCACGGCAAGATTGCGAGCGCTCGGAAAAATGAGCGACGTTCAATCTTTTAATGGACTTTGAAATTTTTCCATGTCCCTATACGTTTAGCCAGGTGAACTTGAGCTGAATTTCCGAGCAAGCTCCGAGCGCACGCAAATCATGCAAATTTTCAGTGCGGCCAACTTCCTATTGAGCAGAACTGTCCAAATATTTGGGGGGTTATACGCATCGCGGTGGTCCGTCGTGTATAAATTTCAGGTGCCCGATGGTTGGCCACACTGGAAATTTGCCTGCGCTTGGAGCTTGCGCATGCGCACTGGGAATTCAGGTGAATTGCACCTGTCTAAACGTTAGGAATCTGCTCTGTATAATATGAGTATCTTTAAAACGTATACAGAAACTATATCGTCATCATGGTCATTAAAAATAGTATCGCTTTAGATTCAAATGCCTATACTTCAGGTACTCGAGATAAAAGTTAATAGACCAATTAGCAGACCCTGAGAGCAATTTGCCCAATCGTCGAAGAACGCGTGCATTTTGCGTTAGGAAAAAAATCGATGGAATTCTCAGTTCCAAAATCTTGAATGTAATTTACACTGGATTTGAGAATTACCACTCAAATAAATGCAAATTCAATCTAATAGCACCTTGATTGAAATTGTTATGACAACCGCCTCATATCCGTTACATTAAGGTGATTCCCTACTTAATTCCACCTGACCTGCGTTGCGATTCTGTAACTCTCCGCTTACTTCGCTTTAACTCAGCGGAGACCGTTGGTTGGCTGAGGAGCGTCCAATCGAGATCGTTTCGGATCGGTAGTCGTACGGTGGCGCCGTGAGCTTTGCCCGGCCGCTAGTCGTAACAAACGCGAGGCCCTAATTACACTTGATTTACATACATGTCACATGTGTACCATAAGGATAAACCGAGGAGATGAAAAGAAAGAAAGAGAACGAATAAATGAATCGAAATATTGGACTGCATTTATTCATTGATTTATTCGTTCTCTTTCTTTCTTTTCATGTCCTAGGTTTATCTTTGTGGTACATATGCATGTATATCAAGTGTAAGTGGGCCTCGCCTTCATTGTGACTAACGGCCGGGCCAAGCCCACGGCGCCACCGTACGACTGTACTGACCAGTACTGACCGATCCGAAACGATCCCCGATTGGACGCTCCTCAGCCAACCAACGGTCTTCGCTGAGTTAGCGGAGTTAGCGGAGAGTTACAGAATCGTAACCCTGAGAACATTGGGCTGAACGTGTGCAGAAGGTGCTATTAAACGGAATATCTATGCTTAGGCACCGAATTCAAAAAAACAAAATTCTATGTGCGATTCCGAACACGTATGGCCTAAAACATGTTTGATTGACGCTAAAATAGGGAAGGAATCCATGTAGAACGGTTTTAAAACCGTTTTCGCGCCGTACATGTTCGGAATCGCACATAGAATGGCGCGACAAATTTTGTTTTTTTAATTTCGGTGCCCAGGTGAAGATATTCCGTTTAATAGCACCTTTTGCACGCGTTCAGCCCAATGTTTTCAGGTCAGGTGGAATTGGGTAGGGAATCACCTTAAGAACAAATATAAGAGCTCAGATATCTGATTTTATATCCCACCTTTAATGGACAGTATACTATGAAACTAAAGAGAAACAGGAAACTTGTCCTGTATAATATGGAACTATGATACTATCAATTAATTTGCTCAAAATCAAAGCACGCCAGTCATTATTAAACGTCGGTTCATCATCGTCCCTAGAAAATCGGGGATGTCTCGCAGTTATAAAATACTGTTTATGAAAAGATTTGTACAGATCATGGAATCAAATTCATCATGAGACTTATTTTATACACATAGCAATCATAGCAGAGTCCACCATCCTCTCAAGGCTTCAATCTCATTGGGCATAATCGCCCGTAAACGTTCATTGTCCGAGAGCGAGAGGCAATTGTTCAAATTTCTCTAAAACTTGACAACTTCCTGCCTGACGATCAGGCCAAAATATTGAACCATTCATTTCCAATAGCACTCGAATCATTCCCAACTATCTCTTGGAGATTAACATAATTCTATCGTATATGTAATTGATCATATAACTTACTGTTGGTTAGTGATTTAGAAAAAAGTTCATTTTCTTGTTGCATTATTTCATTTTCACGTAGAAGAGGTTGATTTATCGTCTAGGACGTAGCGAGTCCGCGTTCCCTTAAATTGCAAACAACTTCGTGATTGGAGGGAAGATTTTATTGACTCGGCCCAAGAAACTCTATTGAAATACCTATTGTAATGAGTTACTTGTATCAATCCCTTTTTTCAAAAATATGTGTAACGAAAAACCGAAGAAAAAATGAAGTATTATCACGATTAATTATGCATTGTGATGTAAATATATTTATTTCGTTACTGCTTCTTTAGATCTGTAACTAACTTATATTCAAGACACTATTCAACATTCCTTGGCTGATTAATAATAAGATAAAGAATGGTGTAGAAAACAATAGGAATTATGATTACACAAGGAATCGATAATATAACGCACGTTTAATACAAATCACATGAGAGTTGTGTTTGAAGCAACGGCACCAATCCCTTTGGATTGATTATAATTTATAAATATTTTCTCTCACGCGTAATAACTCACTTTCCGCTCAGTGCTGTATAAAATCAGTTGAAAAGATCTTTCTTTCTTTCTTTTGATATAAAAACCATACACGTCTACGTGAGTGAAGGTAAGATTCAACAAATTTTTTTTCCTTCTTCCCTTCTCTTCCTTATTTTTTTCTTTCTTCTAGTTGCTACCATAATATAATTCAAAAATATAGTTATTTGATACAGTTCTTTTCAATTATTACAAGGAAAAAAAAAAAATATATATATATCTTCAACGATTTTCCATGCGGCACCAACTGTATGTACACCACTAGGATTTATACTTTTGAAAATAATTCACCTGTATCTACGCAGCTGATGACGTGAATGAGAATGAAAGAAAAATAAAGAAACTAAGGCTTAGCAGGCAAAATAAATAGTTTATTAACAATAATTGATCGTGATGTAGTTTGCGAATAAATACCATAAACGTATCGTGAAATAAAAGAGGAAAAGATCATATATCATATGTCATATGTCATATGTCATCAAGCCTATAGATTATTATGGCGAAATCTTATACCGAGTAGAAACAATACGTCACTCAAATTATTTGAAAAATTATCAAAATATGTATGTATGTATTAAAATACACGTAAATTTTCACCATTGGTATAAAAAGTACGCTTAAAGGCTGCATATAAACTGATGAGCGAGGCTCGTTCCAGCTAAGAATCTTTACGTTCCACATTATTATTTGTACATACTTGCCCCAGAGTTAGCACGACGAGTGAAAGGAAATAAAAGATAATATGAAGGTAACGTCGACCATTTATGGTTCGGTTTCAAATCGTCCATGTATGCTTATAAGATATAGCGTTAAAAATCAGCGTGAATACTGTCATCATTCACATATACTATAAATATATATATATACAGAGCGATTCTCCGGAAAGTGACGCGCCTAAAAGGTAGGCAAACGGGAAACGCCTGCATTGAGCAGCTCAAACATCGACGATTGGGTTTTATTTATTACGTGAGACATAAAACCCAATCGTCGATGTTTGATCTGCTCAATGCAAGCGTTTCCCGTTTGCCTACCTTTTAGGCGCGTTACTTTCCAAAGAATCGCTCTGTATATAGAGAATATGATGGTTTTCAATGTTTTAGTTGATCACAGGCAGATTAGTTACGGGTCGTACTAGCAACCAGTGTATCTACATCGCTATTATAAATAAAGTATCGATGTATGGTTCTTGAAGTTAAAAGCAAAGAGAGAATTGTCTTTGAAAAACTAACTATATCAGCTTTGTCTCTCGCTCTCTTTCTCTTTCTCTTTCTTTCTCTCTCACTCTCCCATCATGTAACTACAAATGTGTGTCAAGTCGTTGGAGAGGCTGGAGCTTCTTAGTTTTGTAAACATTTGCTGTTTTGAACTTATAGGAATCAGTTGACCGTTCATCGTTAACTTTTCTTCAAACGACGACTCAAAACATCATCACAACCGTATCGAACTCTGTCTGTGGTTAAAATCATGTTTCACTTTCTAATGATCGTGTATGTATAAAAGTAAAACCTATCATCAATCTAAAAACACAACCTAAAGTTTTATATTCACAATGATTCACTGAGTTCACTCATTCGCTCATTAAATCTTTATCTTCTCTTTCTTCTCCTCTTTTGTTCTTATACTTCACTATAAATATCTCATAATCACAAAAGGAAATTTAGGGGGGGGCTACGCACACTGTTCCGTCGATGAATCAGACTTTAAACGTTCTGTCCTATATCGATTGTATTGACGATAAGGCGAACGAGACTGATCGTTGTCCGTAACTACCCGGGTCCTGTGGGGTATAAGATTTTCATAACGACCCATCAGCCAGTCTTGGCATAAACGGTGCTGCGTATCCGCCACATTCTCCGTTGCCCAACTCGCCAGCCATTGATGAAACTTTAAGTTTAAGCGCTTCGTTACTGCCGGGTGACACTGAAATCATGATTCGGTGCAAGTTTATAACAAGTCCATCATCCCATGCAAACGCTACTAAAACCGTAAATTCCGAATGTCCGTCCACCAAGAGTTGTATCGACGTGGCCATCAGTTGAAATCGGCAATTATTTACTACTAGATAGCCAATCAATAGCCATTTCAGTAGTGACTAAAACAATTGCTGATTTTTACTCACGGCTGCCTCAACACTACTCTTAGTGGACGGAAAATAGGATTTCACCCTGTATATCGATCCCCTTTGTCGATAACTCACCTCTCTAGCTCTCGTGAAAGAATTTGGCTTATAAAGAAATGCCTCCTTGCTAGCAACGTAGAGCATCCTGTAACTGTTCGGATTAAACCTGCACTGAGTTTCGTCAGTGTTAATTATATCACTGCCATCTGCTGCATCATTTATTCTCAGAGGTGGTGGCCTCTCTACAAGTCCAGAGGTCGTATCAAGTGTTTTATCTTCTGCTGTTGACCTGGTAAAACATTGAGGATTTCACATTTAATAACTATTGAGACTTTGAATGAATAACGAGCTGCAAGGGGGGGGGGGGGGGGTGGAGAGAACTTACTCCGATGTTTTTTCGGGATGGACAGTGCTCGACGATGGCGATCTGACCATCCTAGACGCACGCTTTCGCCATTGTCTGACATTGCGGTAGAGAAAGACCGGCTTTCGACCTGCCAAAAGTCTGTCGTACGAGCTCCACCCACTTCCATCCATCTACAACATTCACAGCTCAATATTAACTTGCTGTGCAGTCTACACAAGTATTCTTTTCTATTTAATTTATATCAACGTTTCATAACTTCGATTACACTGGGCCAGGTGCGTTGTCGCTTGGTTCTTTTGAATAATATACAATTAAAGATAAGTTACATCGGCTAAATAATCATCTACTTTTCCGCACTGAATCTGGCTTCAAACCTGCGTCATTGAACTGTTAATAAATTGAAGTATTCTTGATTTTGTAATTTGTTCAAGATTAAAGATTCCTTGCTTCTCAGTTAGTGTGAATTGTTTGATAAAAATATAAACCTGATACTTGTGGTACATAGATTTTGCTCGAGTTCTAAACTATAAATTAATCCATCTATGTTAAGTTTGAATGAAAATGAAGATTTACTATTACAACAGTATTCTTAGAAATAATAAGCAAATTCTACACTTTCCACTAACTTTCTTCACTTATTTTGCCTAGCTTGTATCAATCAAGATTAGAATCATTCAAATTGGTAGCAAAGCAGTTGCATAGGCTTCTAATGGTTCGATCTTATTGTTCCGATTTCAATAATTATTCAACTTGTGCAAGGAACTGGAAAACTGCGCTACGGATTTCTATATGTAAAGTAACAAAACGAGACTGGACTCTCTGGTCTGCGGTGGTAAAAAATATCCAAACAGAATTCTTGTATAGATAGCGATACAAGAGATATCGGTAATCACAAAAAGTAAAAGTTTCATCCTTGGCGATGCGGTAATGAACATAAAATGAACAGAATTTTCTTATAAACATAATGATAAAAATAATAACAAAAGATCAACACACTGCTAACGTAACTTAATTGTATAAAAATGTATCAACTCTCTCTGTGCCAAATTCAATGACATTTGAAGAACAGAATATTTATTCATTGAACGAGGCGTAAGAGGTATGTTAGAAAAGAGATATATTATTCTCTCTGTACGTTGATTTCTCAAAAAGATACGTACTTGACTACTGAATGGCAAATGGATTTGGATTAAATAACAAGGAATGAATGACCAAAATGAAAATCATTTCACTGATAAAGGATGTGTAAAGAAAAGAACTGTGATTGTGCCAAAAAAAAATAAGAAAGGTAAAAACGAAAATGCGAAATACATTCACAGTAATAATAGTAATAATAATTAATAATGAAACGAATATCTTCATTATAGAGTTCAGCACTCGTGTAAACGAAAAAGTAAGAAAGAAAAATGAAGTAAATTGTTTATTTTCCCCTTTTTTTTTTTTCATTTTTATTCTCTGGAGGCAAACTGATAATTTAGTGGTACAAAAATGATAGACGATCATGTTTAAAAGCATTGTTCATGTATTTCAATATCTCTCTCTTCTATACAATATATTTATTTATATATATATGAACATATATATATATATATATATGTATAAATTTTATTTATATATATATATATATATATATATACACACACACACTCCATATATAATTTATAGTTACAAAATATATATCTTATTATATATTTCAAGATTAAAATTCATCATATAAAGGGGGCAGGGGGTGGGGGCCAAGTTGGGAAACAGAAAATGTGGGGGGGGGGGGGGGGGGCTAGGAGAGGGCGGGTAACGATACTACATTTGCACAGGATGAGCCTGCTCGTTTCATTGCCCAGAGTCGACAGTAAAATTATTTTAAAAACGTTGACAGAATCCAATCTTTAGTTATAACCGTGTACTATATCAAAAATTGCACATATGGCTTGATAAAAGAAAGTAGTAAGTCAAGTCCACAAGTCTCGCTACATGTTATTGCATTGACTATATTTGACGTTAAAAAAATTCTGGTAAAATTAGTGCCCGTACAAAAAAGAACAGTGTGAGCAGCCGTCTGCTCATCCAATCCAATGATTTTCCCTCATAATAACAGATTCCATAATCACTTACTCCTTTGCTTGATATTTAATCGATATGTGTTCACGGGTATAACGTCAGATGACAAAACGAATCAATCAAATAATTGAATTGGAATAATTGATCAAAAATGTCGAATCGAGAGCCATTTTAACGAGTCGGTTACTATACGGTGGTCTAGTCGTTACAATGAAACCTTTAGGAAACTCTCCAAGTTAGTAGTACTGTTGATGCAATGCAAACCTGCGCGGTAGAAAATTCATTCCTTAGCGACGTCTGTCTGAAATAGGATAGACGAATCGCGGAACAGCTGTCGGTGGATGATTACAGTGAATTTTTTTGATTCATAATTAAAAAGTTAACAGATGAACCGGCGAAATCTCTCCACCTTAATATCAGTAGCATGTGTGTACAAATATCTATGAAAAGCGCCACCTTACGTACTAGAAAATTGGAAACTCAATCCTTTCTCTGGTCTAGATTTTCAAAAGCCGCAGTCTAGTTTGAGCCGTTTTTTTTTTTTACTTTTTTTGTTGTTTTCCAAAAATTCCGAATATGGATTTCTCACGTTTACAATTTTTCATTTAGGAATTTACCTATCGGCGCTCTTTTCTACATGCGAGATGAGCGATCTGTTTCGACGTTATTATATTTTTTAGTTTTAATTTAATTTTTTTTGTTTGTTTTTAATAAATTAGTATGTTCTTAATTCAAAGGCATCTATTAATTCCAAAAGGCTTCACCGATCTATCTCATGAAAGTGACAAGAATCATTTTACAAATTAACACTACCGCTATTCTAAATAATGTATCAAAAACTATGTACAATTTTTTATGATGCAATATTTACAGTTTTTTGTTTTCCTTTTTTTTTTCTTTTTTTGAGATTGTGGACAAACGACAACAATACTTTTTGGTCACCAGACACCTTTTCATTCCATAGTCACTGGATTGTTTGTTGTATTATTATTATTATTATTATTATTATTAATTTGTTTTTTTTTTCAGAAATTTTCTCAATTCGCCTATCACAAATATCCATACCTTATAAACATTTTTATACAACGAACAATAAGTTATTGCAAAAGTCAAAGTTAGCTGTTGGCCAATTATTTACGTCCAAACATTGTTGGAATCAATTTTGCAACGTTGCATACATGGGATTGCGTTATGACTTCTTCAATTCTAGCACCCATTATTATGACACGAGAGCACACAGAGATAAGAGATTTCAAACCATCTTTATGGTAGCTAAATACGATTAAAACTATATCCCTTGAGAATAAGTTTAGCATAGATTCATAGTGAAGAATTAAAAAATTTGGAAAAAAAAAAAAGAAATATTAAATACACCGCAGAACTCACACAGTTACACAAGTTCTGAGAAATACTGTAATTGAGAATATCTTTGCATGTGTTCATAGAGAATTTATATAAAATCATTGATATTTAATCACAGAGAGACAAACGTTGATAAAATTTTTCAGAATCAAAAACTCATATCCAGGATGTAGAAAAAAGTTAAAGAAAATCTTTTACTACACATAATAAATGCGCGACGGAATCCGTTATAAAATGAGAACGATTTTTTTTTGTTTTGGTTTCAGTAGGAAAGAAATTGATACGGGACAGCACACTACTGCCGATCACAGTCTCTCCGGACATTAAGAAGAAAACAAAGAGTTACAAAATGAAAAAAAAAAAAAAAAGTTATTATCATTTGTATAAAGGTACAATATTTCGTATTTGTATCATGTAGGAATTTCTTATACCACTAATGATCCAATCGTGGTGAAATTTTGCACAAAAGAAACAGTGTACACATCTTTGTTCGCGGGGAGGGGGGGCTGTAATTATCGGCTCTAATATATTTCATAAATAGTTAAATAAATGCTAGGACCCTATGTTAATGTGTGTTACATATGTTGAAAGTTATATACATATTATCATCAAGACAAGCCACGGTCATGTCAAATCGTGAATAATACTGGAAAGGCGGGAATAACGAGGTGTCAATTGAATAGTTGGAGTAAAATTTGGAAGTTATTACCAATTATAAACCCAAGAGATAAGATGAATTGTGTGGGACTCGCGGTAAAGACGGATTCATTGACTATATTTTGAAACACGTATTTTTTCTTAAAGTTTGATATATATAATAGATTGACTTCTAAGTAAGCGCATCCGAATGAGAAAAAAATCAAATACAGTCTGCAGTTTCGTTGTTGCAAAATAACTGCACGATCAGATTACTGTGTACAAAGATAGACGTGTCTCGGTCATTTGGAATAAACAAAGACGACACAATCGCAAACCGGAGTAGTACGGACATTGCTTTGGTTTGGTTTAGTTTGTCGTATACAAAAACTATTAAAAGTACCGAACAGTATGAATACAAACTACAATGTCAGCAATGTTTATTTATGATTATGGGTGTGGTCCTATACCTTCTTGTTAATATCAGCGTTCTTGCGCTTTCTGCCCCTGCCCCCCCTTCCTGCCTGGTCGCTACTCACAGGATGATTGACTGCTGTGTCGTTGTCTACGGAGGTAGGAATGTCCTTTGGGCTAGTCTGGCCAAGAGGAGCAGAGTACCTCTCTACGAACGTTGACCATTTTTCCGACGAGCTAATACCCTCTCTCTGTCGTTCTCTTTCACTCTCTCTGTCCCTGCACCCACCCTCTGTGGTATCTTCACTTTCTGTATCCAGCAGCTCCATTGTTATTTTGCAGTCTTTTTTGTACTGAAAGGCAACGGTAATGACAATCAGAAATACATCATTAAATTATGTTATCAACTTATATAATTAGATTTCATGTCACTCTCCCTTTGTGGGCTTCAGAGACAATTTTTAATACACGTTTACAACGTCTGTGGTAAACAGCCTGCGAACTTTATAATCGACAGAGATATTCTTTACGATGTCAAAACCCATGGACTTACACGTTGCATACAATCTTGTGCTAAGCTAACAGGGACATGATTCTAATCGTAGATTCGGTAGAGACAAGAGTGCTAGAAATATATAAAGAGCTATGTTCATGTCATGTGTTAAAGGATGCAAGAAATGAATAAAGCTCAGGGGATAAAAAATTCTATTATAAAACGATGGTACTGAGAATGATTGCCAATCAGTTTCAGCTATAATCTGTCATGTGATGTGGGGAAGAAAATGATGAATGATGAGTGATAATGAGATACTCACAATATGTATTTTGAAACAGTTCTCATCAGTCATAGCTCTCTCTGCTTTACGCTGGTAGGCAATTTCTGACCCCAGCCTCAGGTAGGCAGTGGCACATAAACCGCCAGCCCCACTGCCGTCCTTTGGCTGCCTTTGTTCACGTTGAAATAACTCCATACACTGCTGACAAGTAGGATCTGTGACCAAGTACTGCAACTGAATAAACGAAAACAGAGGGTATATGGTAAAAGTTGTCAAAGAATTCCGTAAACGGAACAGTAGATATAAACAAATTCAAACGTGATAGTGAATTATTTCGATTATTCATTATATATTTATGAAAACATACTTGTCTTACAGCATATGTGACTACTTTGTCCAAGGTAAAAGCAATATATGCATGGATCCCGAACATTTCTCTGAGCGTATCTTCGTACGCTGTACTTTCCATATTGCCGTCAAGAACGTTCTTAACCATATCCAAGAAGGCAGGGTAATAATCCTCAATTTCTATTTCATCTATAAAGAAAGTGAAGAGAAGAAAGATGAATATTGGTATTTCATAAACATAAACAAAAATGACACTCGAATGTAGAGTGGGTGTTTTGCTATAAGAAGGATAAGGAGAAAAGGTACACAGAGTTTATATTTATAATCCATGAGAAATGCTCACTTTTTGGTTTTAATCTCAATGCAACAGCGGTGCTCTCCTTCCGCTGTTGTTTATATCTCGACTCTTCGTCGGCCAGGGCGACAGCTTTCTCATACATCTTGGTCAACCTTTCGCATAGTATTTGATGGAGCCTCAAGAAAAGATACCAGTTATTGCTGCCCATGAAAAGGGTATAGGCTTCTTCTGGGTCCGTAGACAAGGCGTGAGAGGAGGGTTTGAGATCTGGCTCAGTTTTCATAGGAATAGATGTCAGATTAGGGGAGGGAACCGTTTTGTTTTTGCTTCCATAAAGACCGCCAGAAGTTATCGTCGAGGACGATATTTGGCCACTGCCAGACGCGGGTAAGTCTATATCCTCTTTATCCTCTTTATCATCTGCAGAGTCGATATTGGATATGAAAAAATGCGTGCGGAATAAGTTTGAAGAACGGCAAGGGTTCAGAAGCCTGTTAAAATGCAAGACTTACCGTCTTCGTCGCGCTCGTCGTCGCTGAGCTCTTGTCGGGGATGAAAAAACAGGTCGGGTATGGTGTGCTTGAGAAGTAACTTTATCTGCTGCTTGTCCTCCTTGTGAATGGCAGTCTGCCTCTTCACGTGATGAATTAGAAGATTCGCAGCGTCGTCGAGCACAGACTTGTCTTTGTATGCCAGCACTAAATGCGGACCACCGCCGCTTTGCCCCTCTCCATTCCCATCGTCTGCCTGCTCGTGCCTCTGTTCAATTGAAATGGTAATCTAAGAGTTTGCATTGTGAAATTTTTAATGACAAATCACTGTTAATTGTAGTGGGATGAACTCACCTCGTCGTAAAGCGTTTCAATTTCATTGAAGAGACTCTTTGACCTGAGGGCTTTGACGTCATTTTGTTTGAAATTAATACCCTGGTGGTCCAACGACTTCAAGTAGTACTTTTCGTTCTGTTCTCTCCATATCTTGTTGAATCCTTTCTGTGCTTCCCTCCACTCCTCCTCCTTGCTCTTCAGCCTTCTGAGTACGACCGGTACTGCGACAACTGGGTTCTTCTTCAGACCATCGATAATGTCAGCAGCCTTATCCCCGTATATCCTCCTCAGCGCTCTTTGATGTATCGTCGGCGAACACCCTCCCAGACAGTCGTCCAATCTGAACTTTTGTATCTCTTCCGAGCTCATCCGACTCATCTTTTTGTCCACACCTTCTAGGACCCGTATAGTCGCTGCATTTGTTTCTATAACACCGTCAAGCTCGAACCGCTCATCCTCACAGCGGTAGATAAACTCTTCGTACTGAGTTTTCCTGCAAGATTTGAAGGATTTCTTGTGATACAACCTGCGAAAAATATTGGACGAAGGGAAGGGGTGTATTATAGATATAGTTTCCCCTACCTGGAAGTAACGAAGGTACTGTCCTCAGACCACGTCGGGAAAGAGACCCAAGTATCGTTGAGGACTTCTTTACATAGCTGCGTCCTGCCTGTGCATTTCGGTTGCATGTAAGATTTGGGTAAAGCGCAGTAAGAGGCGCCCAGCCGTTTGCAAGTTGAGTAATCTATCTCCATAGCCAGATCTCCCTGGGGACGTTCTTGGTGGCTTCTTACAACGTTGTTAGGAAGCGTTTCGATGTTCAAACCGGCGGCCGTCGCCGAAGTGGAAGTTGAAGAGTCAGGTGAGTGTCCCAAAAAGTCTTTGAACCAACGTAAAAGCTCTGGGAGCCTGCCCAGGAAAGGGGTGACCAATTGTACAAGTTCCGTTTTGGAGACTATCTCTTGATTGAACAAAACTAAACAGCGTAAGAAGTTCTCATATACTTCTTGGGATCGCAGAGCCTTGCGCACCTGTGAAAAGCAAAAGAAAATATCGATCATTTATTCGTTCCCCTTAATTTTCAGCCGGCGCAGGATAACGCTACTCACTTTATCAAAAAACGCGTAATCGTTGAGGCTACCATACTTTCCGGCATCGGCGAATGTTACATCCCTCAGCGTTGCCATTTTGTGCTTTTTAGACGGGGGCTGTCCGTGCTGCGAATGATGGGAGTTTCCGGTTGATCCTGAAGTTGAAAAGGACGGACTTCTTTTTAGCTGACCAGCGCTATGACCAAACTTTTGCCCGCTATTCAAATCCCTGGTGCTGGTCCTCTCTCTGTCTCGTTCCCGGTGATCTCTGTTGTCTCTTTCCAATCCGGTCAAGTTACCAGTTTCCCTATGCTCTCTCGGTATGTTCCCAGAACTATTGTACAGTGTTTTCAAGCCTAGCGGTTTTTTAACGATCGCCGAATGATCGTTAACCGCCCCACCTTTGTTGCTCTGGAACATAGCAGACTGGCACCAATTAGAGTTAGACATTTCTTTACGTGCGTACTAAATAGAACACATGTTACTACTGATCCACGCATGGTGCAAATTAAATACATGTAATTCTCGATAGATTGACAAGTTTTCCAACTGATAAATAAATCTCACCAGGGCACTTTGCTGGTTTGTAGCATCAGGCAAAAATTGTCCAAACTCGGCTAGCAGGTCTTCTTGATTCTCAAATAGCTTTGCAACTTGACTGTATACTTCCGCCTCGGTTAGATGCTTCCCACCAGTGCCCACCGCGGCTCCTCCACCAGCTCCCATATGCCCAGATTCTTTCAAATTACGCTGTTCCTTTTGATAGGTGTGTAAGATCTCTAGGAATCGCTTGTATTTGTCAGGCTGGCCTTGGAATCGATTCTGTGAACATATACGGATCAATTTACTTCAGTTGCTGCAGATGAGAATTCGAATACAGAGATTAATTCACAGAAATGTGAAAGCTGCACCTTTATCTTGTTAACATAATTAATGGCGTGATTGAACTCGACGGGTTGACTCTGCTGCGTCTGGCCGCTATTAGGTGCACCGTCTTGTGCCTGGCTTAAAGCCTGACTGACAGCAGCTTGGGCTTGCGCTGCACTGATGTGCGAATTGTTGTAAGACTGGACAGGCGGCGAAGCCGGAGCATGCACTGTCAAGCTGTTGTTCGGAATGTTATTTCCAATTGCATGATGTATGCTGCCAGATCTGTGAACAGGATAGAGTTGATGAATTGTTATTGAGGGTGGAAAGTATGCAAACTCAAAAGACTGGTCGATTCTATGGAGTTCGACTCACCCTTGCATAATTTGTAGTACGGGTGGGGCCTTTGCTGGCTGAGTAGGCGGACTGGCAATTGGTGGGGAACCGATGTTAACGGTACAATGATGAGAGAGAGTTGCGGTATGCGTAGCAGTTGGGCTTGGCATACTGACAGATACTTGAAAGGCGTAACCCTGCTCGTTCGCTTGTACTTCTATCTTGTAGCCGGGTGGTAAAAACGTGTTGAAACCAACTATAAGTTCGGGATGTCCTTTGAACAGATTGCTAACCCTGGTAATAACGCCCGGTGTATCTATACTCTGCGACTTGAATTCCTTCATGATGTCCAGAAAATCATTGTACACCTATGGAACAAACATTCATTCTCAAAATTGTCACGGACTACTCGAATATTGCACAATTGTGAGGTAATAACTAACAGACGGTGGTGGCATAGATTGATATTTGATGAAAGCAATACAATTCTTTGCTAAGGAGGCTGAAAAGCTGTTTGTGAATTCTGCAATCACAGAGATTCTGTCAATTACACGGAATTCCGGGATCCTCTTACCTGCGGTTGATTGTTGAACTTGTACTTGACTTGGTCAAGGTAAGATAAGGCATCTTCGACCTTCAGCCTTTGAAACTGCTGCGATCCTGCTCCTCCGCTCAAACTGCTCCCTGGAGCAGTAGGTGTAGGTGGTGTCGTACTACCAGAATGCACCTGTAACACATACAGAAAGAGTTCCGCCGAACGTTGAAACTTTTCGTCTCTACATTTCAGGAAAATCATGACAAAAAATGACAGAAAAATGAAAAATCGCTAAGATTTAATGAACTCAAATGAGATGAAAATATATAGGGGATGAATGTGTGGCGGAAAGTGGCAAAAAAAAAAAAGGAAGGTTGAAGTATGTTCAATGTGAGGTAAGGTGAATGTATTAGTTATTCTCAGCAAGTTAGTCACTTGATAGAACATATGCCCCACTTTAATGGGCAATTACTACCACACGTACCAATACTATGAATTGCTTCCTGGTATGATCAATAACTGTAATATACATCGAAATCAAGAAAGAATGTCTCTATACACAGCTTGGGTCATAAAAGGAATCAAAGGCGATAAGAATAACTAGTCAAAGAAGCACTTCAACATAGAATGGTTTCACAAGGAAAGAGCATGCCAAATGAAAATGTGTATCAGTAGAAAAAGAAAAAGCTTTCCACCACTGTTTATCATGTCTCATCGACTGGATTAAGAGAGGAACTAAATTATGATTGGATTTTTACCTTTATAGCGGAAGGAGCAGCGGTAGGCATTACTATGGCTCCCGTGTACTGCTGTTGCGCCTGAACGGCACCAAACTGAACGCTCCCTGGCATCTCTTTGGAAGTTATTGGTCTAATAGGCTGACCAGGCCCGACTCCGATGGCCAAACCACTGGTAGGACGGTATTCTAAACCACCGGCTACTCCCAACCCACCCCCCGCACCTAAGCCACTACTTCCTCCGCCACCTCCCGATGAATGTTTCAAAGCTGCTGCTGCTGCTGCCGATGCTACCTCGTCCACCCCACGAGCACGTTTCATCTCAAATCACATTGGAAATGCTGGAACATGAAAATGGAAGAAATATGATGCATGCTTAGGTACTGACATGAGGTAACGATGTGAGATAAAATCAGTGAATAATCAATTGACGAGGGAAAAAAAAAAAAAAAAAAAAAAAATTGCGATCTAGAAATAATATATTATAATTTTCTTATATTCAGCCAGGTTAAAAATGTAGCTGGTTACATGGTCGGGGTTGAGAGCGCGAGCTTGCTACCCATACCGGTTTTGAGAGAGCCGTATCTTCAGAGGAGAGAGAGAGAAAAGAGACACGGCTGCGTGCGGTACATATGTGTATACGTACGCGGAGTGACGTCAGAGCCTAGCAGACGATAACGGGCCCAAAACAAAAATTTTCCTCAACGTCGATTTGAGGTTAGGTATATCGTATAAATGAAAATGATTGAAATGATAAGAAGAATGGAGAAATGCTTGAGAGAGGGACGGAGAGAGGGAGAAGGAGAAGGAGCAAAAGAAAAGAAAAATTCTGCAATAGCGGATAAAAGAAAATAATGCAAAATATCCACGGGTTTGCCGGTCCGAGTGTATCAGTGCCCTTCAGGAAGGCTCGAAACAGCTTGAAAGCTTGAAAAGTTAAAAATAGATCGCCACTCAGTGAAAACGCGGGTGTGTAGTCCAAGCAGAGTCATATGTTGGTTGCCATGGCGTGCCCGGCTATCTCGAGGGGCCAGATCCAATGACGGTTTACGGCACAATTCTATCCCCTCGATTGCCTGGGGTATCGATGATTTAAGACATGTTTCCCAGTCGGTTTGTTACGCGGTCTTGAACCCGCTGATTATTCTCTCGGATATTTGTTTCACGATATTTCTCTGTTTCATGGCCTTTGGGGGTCGAGAACTTGCGCTGGCTAATTTGTAACACGATTCTAACCTTAAAAGCAAACGTATTTATACGTCCGGAAACATAGATCGTGCCAACCGCGGTGTTTTATTTCGTGCTGCTCGATAGGCTTCTCTAAGAATTATTTCCCGACTTAAGACTTAACTAGGCGTCATTTTCTTCCAACACTGGTAAAAGATACTTTTCGATCGATGATAGTGCCGAGGGGAAGAATATAAAGAAAGATAAACCGCGTAACTCTTCACGTACGGAAATAAACTGTTTGAGAATTCGATGGAAAAAATGAAGGAAATTGAAGAGTCGGGTCTAACTCCATTCTCTCTCACTCACACACTCTCACTCACACACACTCTCTCTCTCTCTCTCTCTCTCTCTCTCTCTCTATGTCCTTCTCCCTCCCTCTTTGCCGCACTCTTCCGCTCTCGCGCTCTCGCACTCGCGCTCTCTCTCTCTCACTCTCCCTCTCTCTATCTCTCTCTCCCCCTCACTCTCTCGCGGCTGCTACACACGTATCGCATAATATACTGCGATGGTTTGTGTTTAAAACGTCTACTAAGAACTAAACAACGAAACTTTAAGTAATTCAACGCCATTATTACGCAATATTAAATAGAAAATACGTTACACATTTTACGTTGTCTCACGTACAAACTTCGAAGCCTCTCCCAGAGGCCGGCCGCGTACATCAACGATTGCACCAAAACTTTTATGTGTGAATAGATCCGCTCTATGAAACGATAGTCAGGTTCCGTGGCGAATATCAATCGCGGTAATCATCGTCCGTTCAATTATCTCGAGGAAAACTTTATTATTAAATGGTAGACTTTATACCGATGCGACGTGCAGCAACCAACATACGACGATGATCCACGGCTCCCGGTTACATACGGTAAACTTTTACAATTTATAGAGAAAAAAAACAACTTTCGACTCCAAACGTTCATTTCACCATACGATAGACATTTTTCCAATACCTAATTTGTCAATATTATAAATACCTCCGCACTTCGAGTAAATATATTTTCGACAGACATTGTCACCGCTACAGGGTACTCGACGAACTATTGGATTTTGTATGGCAAACAAGGAGCCGACGGGTAGTATACGGCGAGCGAAGTGGGGGGCGGGTGGTTTCGCCAGGGGCGATGGAACCGCCGCGGCATTGGGGGGGCTCATTTTATTTACCCCGAATAATAAACTCTAACCTATCTCTACGAACCGCTATACTCGCGATATCGCGTTGACATTTCTATTTATAAACAAAAACACGATAAAAAGAAAAGAGAGGGCAGAAACAGTCTCGCCACTGCCGTCGTCGAGTGTCAGAGCGCGGGAAAAAAATTTTTAATTCTTTTTTTCAAATTTATGAATAAAAGGGAAGAAGACGAGCGAAACATGGTCATACGATCGAGGCGGAGGACCTCGCGAATAAAGAGACTCGGAATAATGCATGCATACGGGAATAATTTTTCTCGGTGCCTTTTTTTTTCAACCAGCGGACACGCCCCTGGAAGTAGTGGCGACTGAGTCCGCCAAGCAGCGCGCGCATGCTACAAAATACCGGAGCCGCAGCCATCTTTATGCGGCCAACAGCTGTTCCCGGCAGCGAGCGAACTCCCCCTGGTTATCTGGGTCACGGAAACTGCGCAACACGCTCTTCACGGTTTCTACGGGGTTTATTTACGCGAAAAACCTGTCAATAGGGCATCGAAAGTATTCAAAAATTTCAGAATACTTCCCATCCGTCGATTCCAAAGCCTTGAATTGTCAATGAATTCGAAATTGGTTGCGATTTATTTCAAGTCGCGGAGTACGTGCCGGCGCATATCATTGGCTGGCTTCGAAAGGACTCGACGCTCATTGGCCGATCAAATTCTAGACCCGGGACGGCAGGAGGAGAAAACATCGGCTGGCGGCAACGCCGTGATTCTGTCGTCATGCTCGGCACAAGCGAGCTAGCAAGCAGCCAACGAGGAACACGCATCGTAATAAATATCTAAAAAAAAACGCATGTATCATCTATGATTGTGACTGTGGGTACATTGATTCGCAACGAGATAAATCCGGAAGCATAATTCTGGATGCGCCCAACAATTATGTATACACCTTGTTGAAATACTACGAGATTAAATCGTGCGTCAAATTTTCGAAAGCTTTCTCAGATTTGTTTATTATGTATTATTATTATTATTGTTGTTGTTGTTGTTGTTGTTGTTATTATTATTATTATTATTATTCACAACTCTCCATGTAACATTGTTGCACGTATGCGCATCTACCGTGCGATGACACACGATGTATAGGGAAATACTACAGTGATTAGTATTCTCTTTTATTCCTCACGTTCAAAGATTTGATATTTTTTACGTAGTAAATTAGGAAAAAATCAAAAGTAACTTGGCAAAAATTTCAACTTCATGCATTGAATGGATATCCTCGCTCGTCCTAATTACGTTCACTTCCACGCTATTCGTATGTCTGGCAAACCCTGAATTATATCAATCAATCATCGTAGTTTTGTTGAGGGAAATCGCGAATTCAGGATGATAATTAGTTCTATATTCTTCAACGCGTTAGGGCTAGCGAATGAACCCGGACGCATAAATTCGTCAATTAGAAGGAATCAACGACAACCCTGTTCCGACGGTTATTATTGTTGGTTAGAAAACTTTTAAAGGCGAACAAATTCCTGCGGCGCACGTTGCAGAGTTTTAAATATCTGTTATCGACAAAATACAACAACGTCAACGAGACGGATTGAGGTAAAAATCTGACTTCTATTATATCGCAGCTCGTCGACTTCTTTCCAACATCGTATTCGATGGGTCAAGTGTGAACACGTCGGACCCGAAGAAGTTGTCAGTTGTTTATAACAGTCCACCTGGTGTAATGTTTTTGATATCACTCAAAGGTGTGTGTGTTGTATATCAACTGCAACATCGTACTTATATTAATATATCGCCGTGATAAAAACTTGCTCGCGGTTAGTTCTTCGATCACCTATATAGTTATACATCTTTCGAAGTTTATAACCGTGACTATGTGTTATTCCTATTCTGCAGTACGAAATATGAAAGAAAGAATGAAAGAAAAACAGAGAGACAGAGAGACAGACAGACAGACAGACAAAATAGACCTTCTGACTTTCCTCGTCGCTACCGTGCGAGATATTGGACATTGAACTTTGACAAAAACGTTGAGCATATACTATATGTAAGTGAACACAGAAAGAGAGAAATCGCTGGAAGGGAGGAAAAGAGAAAAGCTGGCTCATATCATATCTTACGATTTGATTACAACCTTCCTCCTCTGGACTCCATACGGGCTACGGAGGGGACGACAATCGCGCACAACAACGAGTTGCGACTGAACTCCGACGAGGCACCCAGCAGCACGGTGCATCACGTAGCTGTTACTGGCTGGCTGCTCTGTTCCCCGTCTGAACAAGTGTGCTCGACGCTCAACCCGGCTTGTCACCTAGCCACCGCCGCTGTTGCCACCGCCGCCGCCGCCACACCTCAAGCACGCCCTTTCTATTTTCACGTATATTTCGTGCCGTCACTATCATCACCAGATTCGTTGAATCCAGTTCGGGATTAAATGATTGGAGAGGCTCGCGTCGTCTATACCGTATGTAAATAGTATATACGATGTGTAATAAGCTTCTGGTTATGTATCTTTCCTCTAATGTTATAGGATCGAAGTAGAATAACGAGAGGAAGCCCCGATGTCGTTCTTAGTTTGCACGCTAACGAGAAAATTTGACAACGCAGCCGCGTAACCGAGGCGCAAGCTTCGGCCGAGGCCGAGGCTTCGGCTTCGGGTTCGACCGGGCGCGCGGGCCTATACCCGCCGATAATCAGAAATACAGCGTTGCCGTGAGCTCACTCTGCGATAGGTACGTATACGCGTCTCTATAGTGTATCATACATTATACACACATAATATACCCTATATCTATGCATGATGCATGTATCTAGCTGCTCCTCGCGAGCGAGCGAGCGAACCTTCACCACCACCAATACCTCTTTGCCCCGTCGACTCTGGCTCAGGGCCGTAACTAAATATACACCGCGTAGAGGTGTGCACGGTATTAATAATATTTTTTACGCTGGATAATAACTACAAAAGTGGATTTGTTTCATAGGAGGTGGGATGTTGACGTTGAAGAGGAAAAAATGTACCTCTGCAGTCGGATAAGATGCGAGTTTTCAGTTTATATCTTCGGCGCCTGCATACGCCCGCCCTACGAACGAGGATGACGAATACGCGACTGGCCGCGAAGTAAGGTCATACCGTATTGGACGGAGTTAAAAGGAGACGGCGGATTGGCGGATCCGTACGACTGAATCCACATGCGCCCGACTCGACGCATTTTACCCCCCGATGAGATTTGTCACTAACTTTAGCTGCATCGAATAACGTCGACTCCACTCTACTCTACCTTTCGTGATTCTCTTTGTCGCGGGACGTGTTTATAGCTTCGTTGACTTAATAAAGTTGAGTTGAGTTGAGTTGAGTTGAGTTGAGTTGATTTGAGTTTAACTTGAAACTGGAATTCGTAGTTGTTTTGAGGGAATTTATTGAACGCGCGTGGACACCTAAAGGTGCATATTATCTATAATATACTTAACAATTAGATCGTCGACTTTTTACAATACGATTCAACAATTCAACCCAGCATCAATTGACGTCCGATCAACTTTATATGGATCAATGAATCGTTTCAATCGTTCAATATTGCTAATTAGAACATTCTCTAAATGGTCAATCAACCGGGCGGAGATATCTCCCGCTCTTTATTTTTCATTGTGCCGCGATAAGATTTCTACTCGAAAGACAAAGATTAAAGATTCATATATACATAGAATATATATGAATATATATATAGAATATTTTCCCACGCTTTAGGAATTTTTCGCTATTAATTATTATGATCAATCATCATGATTTGACACCGGGATACGGCTCTGTTTCATTTCAGGCCGGATACCTATACGTACTCTATATGTACAGCTCAGACACACGGCATAAGAATATGACAAAAGTAATCTCTCGCTCTCTCTCTCTCTCTCTCTCTCTCTCTCTCTCTCTCTCTCTTTCACACACGCATAACTCGCTTCTCTGTATTAGGTAGTAGATTTCGAACAGAAGAATCAATTCAATTATTATCAATTGAATTATTGATAATTACAAATTATGCATCGTCCAGTTTCGGAGCTCCTCGTGCAAATAAACATGTATAAACCTGTTAAGCAACGGTGAAGAAATATCCTACTTCGTTGTTAGTCAGTGTTCGTTTTATTTTTAATAAAATTTGTTCTAATCATCGAGACGGTGTTTGAGTCTAGAGTTTATCACGTACCTGCCTACCCAACGTCTTGTGAGTACGCGGCGGGGTGTTTAAAATCAAAATTTGATCGAAGAATAAGAAGAAAATGGAGAAAAAGCGTGTATGTATATGAATAACTTATATATGTATATTCTGCGGTGGTTGTGTATTCCCGGCGGGATTATCCATGCCTGAAAATGTATATATTCATTAACTATCAACCACCAATGATGTGCTGCTTCGACAAAACAATTCTAGTATATTAATTAACCTGCGAATAAAAAGACGAAAAGAAATGGATGGATTAATATAGCAAAAAAATGTCACGTGGAACATTGACTTCAGAACATATTATACAGCGAGATTGTAGCGTTGGTTTCAACTCAGTCAAAGCCAACTCGGCATACTCCAGGTTTTTCGTCTGTTTATTGCAGGCCGACCATCTGCATTTTTTTCCTGGTTGAATTCATTTGTTTTCGGAAGACATCGATTCGAAAAAAAAAGAAAGAAGAGTGGGTGCCCAGCCTGTGATAAACAGACGAAAAACCTGGAGTGTGCCGAGTTGGCTTTGACTGAGTGTAAACCAACGCTTTAATCTCTCTGCATATAATAATACAAATGCGCGTGTACGTTGCGTCGCTGCTCTTGCAAATACGCAGAAATGCGGTGCCATGTTCGAACGGATTACAAATTGGAAGAGAGAGGTACTATTTGTGGATGCGCGATGTACGCCTACCTTCAACATCGTGGCGGCGTTAGGAATAACATCCCCCCCCCACCCCCCCCCCCTCGCCGTCGCCCAAAACCCGATTGAGCGAATTAAAAAATTCAAAATGCGAATCAAAATTCGAATAAATAGTTTGACGAATGAACGAGGAAATAGTTGGTGATAATCTCTAGTCCACGTCTTTCCATGCTCGGCATTAATGCTCACGCAAACATAATGCTGTGGCGACGGGACTGGTACGAAGCACGAAGCACGAAGCACGAAGCGCGAAAGACGAAACACGAACCTGCTACGATGGCGGTGTGCAGTGGAATCGATATTTCAAGCGTGCGTTCGGTTTCTGCGTGGCTAGCTAGTCGCTTCTCCGACATTCGCGCATCCCGCGGGTCGACAAGCCGCGAAGGGTCGAGCCGAGACAACCCATTCGGTATATACAGCTCTGGTTACACGGTCACACAGCTGATCTGTATCCGTAATAAATTAATTCACCGTGTTTAGAGGAGATTACCTGAACGGGGGAGACGAAATGCAACCGCGAAATACGAACGAACAAGCGACTAGAAAACGGCACAAGCGTCTTTTGAATGAGAAAGTTTAACAAAACACGCCGTCGCACTAGATGATGTTGGATTCTCGGCGATACAAATAGCAATAATTATCGCCTGGGTGAGATAGTGAGGTTTTAGTTCCATCCAAACGTCAAACTTCGATAAACATCGGGCTATCCTATACGGCGATTGTCTAGGAAACCTGACGTGCGCGTACACGGGTTACTTTTTTTTTTTTTTTTTTTAGAAGAATCTGCGACGACGACTCACCTGTCAATTAGTTTTGAACGCGTTATACGGTGATGAAACTTTCAATTGAATTTTTAACGCGAAACAACGTACAAGAAATTTCGTGTACGACTAAGGCGGAAAATTAGCCGGATTCCCTCATTTCTTTGCTCACAGTCACCTCTGGTAATAATGGAGCTCGCGTGATTATTTCGAACGAGACTCCCGCGGATCTAAATGTTTTCTTCTCCATAACGCGGCTGCCGCTGCGACGATGCCAAGCGTTCCCGCTGCTGCTGCTGCTGCTTGCTGCACGCTTAGCTAAGCTTTTAGCCTAACTCAGCCCTCAGACTCCACTAACGCTGATTCTGAGTCTAAATTCTTCACTGCCTTCGGCCGAGCCTCATAATAAAATAGGCATAAATCTTTAGCCAAGAATTATCCGGAATTTATTTGATAAGAAAATTAGGCGACGTAGAAAAACGTTTTGATATTCGTCGAGAGAATTTGGACTCGTAATTGAAGAATACATTAGCTTCGTTACATGACGTAGTAAGGCAACACGGGGCATTATGTCACTTCGCCCGGCCCCCAAACAATATTTCTGTCACTGCGATAACGTGCAAACGATATTTTGAAGGAGGTCGTTAAATATTAGCCGATAAACTTTCAACTTTCAAGTATACTCTCGATTCCCTCCTTACATTTGCCTCTCCTAGTTTTACTCGAGTGTCGTTTTTATAATCAGTGATCCGAATCTTACCTGACAGCCGCTTGAATTTCACTTTAATATCAATCTGACCGGCTAAAACTTCACTGCCCCTTGGCGAACGCACTTTATAATATTTCCCAATAAAACTGCGATTATTGTTCTTGTGTGATGAATCTTGACACATCTTACGGGTAAACTGGTCCGCTCATGCAGGTGACCGATTGAAGACTGTCGGGTCAGCCGCGAATACGGCCGAACTCAAACGAGCTCGGAGGGGTGCCGGGATTGTGGTTTAAGACAACACTTTGATATTTTATTATTTCACGCGCGAGGGTTGCTCTCGGATCGAGCCAAAGATCACATTTTTATGGGTATTAACGAGAAGGGAATACCTGGCTTACGCCTGCACCGTCTCACAATGAATCCACGAATCGACTCTATGGCGTCACCGACTGCCTCCCCCCCCCCCCCCCCCCCCCCCCTTGGCCCCCTATAGCGCTCACGAATGGACTCGTCCGTACTTGGCAACTGTTTTCCCTCGGCTCGAACTGCGATTTTGTGCCACCGAACGCCCGCGGCGCACACCTAGCTTCCGTCTGGTTGGTCGAACCGTTCGACTCGTATTTGCGCGCCATTTACGAGAATTACAAGGCGTACTGCCGGCACTCATAACCTCCTTTACCCTGTCATTTGGGTTTTATCTATTGACACCGACCATCTGGTGTTACGTAATGGTTTCGAATCGCAAGCGCTCGCGATAGGCTCTTCGTTTGTAGATAGAATGTGACGATGTGAAATTAGCGTGTTGTTTGGTTGGAAATTAACGGGAACTATCTTCTACGATCATTTGGAATTCAGACAACGTTTGGATATAAAATTTGATTATACAAAAAACGACCGACAGCAAAGTGATTTTTTTCATAACAAATCCTAGTGGCTTTAATTGTCTCTCGAATGACATAATGCGTAATTAATTTCGCGAGATAATATTCCTACGATAGTATAGCTTTGCGACGAGTTGTCACGATGCTTTTGACATTCGTTGGTTCGACTACAATTATAAAGATAGAATAAAAATGTTGATTCATTGTTCCGCTGGTACGATATGAAAAAATGACCGATTTTTCATTGGATTATGAAGTTAAGTCAAGGATTTGTAATCAACCAATCAGAGATGAGAGCGTGTATCCAGAAGGTAATCGGGCATTGAGATTACACGTGTCGCGTACGCCTGACGATGTAAAATAGTTGAAACACGGCCTCACTTTATATTAGAATAGCGGCAGTTTCTCGTGCGGATTACTTCGCAGCGTTTGTCAGTTTATGAATGGTACGAAATTACCTGAGTGATATTTACGGGATAGTGAAGCACTCACAGGAGTCGCAGAAGAGAGCAATATAGTTAAGTGCTTCTCCAAGTTATAAGATCGGACCGGTATTATTCGCCGGTGCCTCTTCAAAGTTTATTTGGAACATAAGCTTTGTAGCCTATACCTGTTGGAAAAAGAAAGAGTGATATTCACGTGTAAATACTTACGTTACACGCGTAGCAACGGATCTAAAAGTTTAAGGTTAGCGCAATCGTGCGTCTATATTTCTGCCGTGGTCGCGCGTCAAGCTCAACATTTATACTTATTTATTATTGATGTATCCTTTCCGGCAATATTATTACAGATGCTGCTTCCAACAATAATGTACGCGGTCTGCGTCCTCAGTTCACTCGAAGTTTTTGTGAAGAGTCAGCAAATTGATAGCAAGCAGCTGAGATGTTTAGGTGAGTGTTAAAAACCATTCGCTTTCTTTCGGTCGGGTTTATTTTTATTTTTTTATATAAAAAAAATAAATAGAAAAATAAAAAGTTCACTTTTTATAACGATTAGTCTGTATAGGTCAGAGAATAAAAATAATCACGATTGACGAATACAATTTTTAACAATTTTTATCAGCCAGATTATAATTAGGAATTCAGTTACCTTCTCCAACTAGCTTTCATTATTCATTGATTTCTACTTCTTAAAACCAGTTTGCAGAACCACCATAGAGGAACTCGAAGCAGAGCTGGCTAAAATTGACCCAGCTATTTCCATTGACGTGGGTAATTATCGTTTGGATGTCGATGGCAACGTGAAACAAAAATCTGTAAGGAAACATGGATCGCCTTTTACTCGTGTCTTTCTTACCTGTTTTCGAATTCAATCCTTAAGCCGTCAAGTATTTCCACAGGATTATATCAATTATTAACTGGAACTCCAAATGTTCGCTCATATCTAATACACGAGTGATAAGATATCCTAATTATCATTGTCCGATTCAAGTTCTGCACTCTATTTCACTAGAGGAAACGAATTACAAGATGAAATTTTTTTTATCAGCTTGTCAGAAATCCTCATTCAAATGTCCTCTATGAATTGAATCAGAAATATTATAAAACAGCTCCTGAATAGAAATACGCCATTTTCCAGCTCCGACGTTGCTAAATTTTGATTATCACTTCTGCAGATTCCACTGGCACAATCCGAAGTACATATATCCGACCTGTTGGACAGCGTCTGCACAAAACTGGATGACTACGTGAGAGCAACATACAAAACTACGGGTCAGCTAACCCTGCTCAAAATTATCACAGCCGACGGTGGAATGAATCCAGATTTTGGTAAAGTGGATATAATTCAGGACGGAGATTTGAACAAAAGTCTCAAGTTCTATGTAAGTTGCCTTTTTTTTTTCTGTAAAATTCATAGAGATTAGGATAATAGCGATAAGAGTATAAGAGATTGTTTATTGTTTTGTCCACAGTGCGAGGGAATCGTCGACGAATTTGAAGACGATATAGTCCGCCTATTCAGCAAGGGAGCTAAGGACGCCGATGTAAGGATCTGTACTGATGCGGCACAATACTGTTCAGACACACTATCTGAGGAGGACGAATTCATTGGAGGATATGAGTTTGAAGAAAAAGATGAATTATGATGTGATATAATAGAGTACAGATATACATGTAAGAAGAAATAGACATTGCAGAATGAATTTTATTCTTAGCCACTCTGATAGAGTTTCTCATATTATAATTTGCAACATCGAGCAATTATTAGTCGTGTTTCGTGAATTGTTTTTTTTTGTCTTTTTTTTTATTTTCTAATTTCCCGAGATTACTTTTGAAACCTTTCGACCACCTACAATCATTGCAATTTGCGAATTTCTCTGCTCCAGTAGAAATGAACAAACTGAGACTTCGTGCTGAACCATAGCATACAAACTTATGATTAGACTTGAATTTTTGTGATGGCTTTGTCATTATGCGAGATGCAGCTTCTGTCTTGCCGCGACTGATACGAGACTTACAATTTATTCTTGATACTGTTAGATTTGTTACGAAATTTAGAGAGTTTAATATTAATCTTTGCACAGTGTACCTATGATCGAAATATTGTTATTCCCCATTGTAATAAGATTCCAAGATACAATATACAATATTATATAAAATATAGTTATACACAATTCAACACTATTTTTATTTCATTCTTAACTCCCAATCGAAACGACCGATTGAAAATCGGTAATTACATATTGGGACATGAATTAATTGCACGGTAATTGTTCATTTCTTTTTTTCTTATGTCATATGCCGGCAACTAGTGGGAAAAAAATGTTTAAAACAACGCGTAACACCTGTTGCGCTTCTTTTTTTCCTTTATGAAACTGCGTCTACACACTCGCGCGGTGTTTTGAATTCAGCCGGCGCAACGCCTTACTGTGGGCAACCCAACACGCGGCACCTGTTGATTCTCGGCGCGCTGGTTCAAAAAACGGGACATTTAATCAGAAATAAAATGTCTTGGAAAAATTGGAGATAGATATCAGATCGTGATGTAGATTACTCACGAGGCTCAGCGCTTTTCGATGCTGAGAAAAAGCGTGGCGCAGATTCAAGCTCACGGAAGAAGATTAAAATTGTAAACAATCAAACAAGGAAATGAGACTCTCGATCTGTGTGGGTATTTCGTTGAATTGGCGGAGTCGGCCTGTTCCGTTCACATTGAAAAAAAATAAAGAAAAAAAAAAAACAGTTATGCTTGGGTCTCTCGACTGGGTACCGCACCGGTTCCAACGCGAAGCCCCTCCCAGCCTGCTTAGCTCCGTCTCTATCTAATATCGTCTCTACTTCGTTCGTAACAAATTTTCCTCTCTCCCCGAGTGAAAGTCAGCAGCAGAGTACAGTGAACACTGTCCAGGGTGACAACAATGGAAAACCGCTCCGGTAGTACCCTGGCAGGGGCCATTTTGATTATTTTCGCTGCTATCTTTGCCCACGGTGTTAGTGGGTTACAAGGTAAGTTTAATCGCGTTGACATTCCTCATACCTATACCTACGTAAGTCACGAAAGATTCCCATTCTTTTTATACCACGCCTAAACCGTTCGCTGGTTAATACTGCGACCGCTTCCTCTCCGACAATTTTATCTTCTTGTTAAGCCTGACCATCGATAGCGGCTATAGTGTATAGATATAACGGATCGTACAATTAGTAACAAATCTTTTCACCGCACATCTGCTGTGTGTGAAATGTCGGACAGATTTTATATTCGTCGGTAAAATGATCAGCTATAACTTTTTAAAAAATTTCAAATTTTATACTTTTCCATGGATCTGTTTTTATGCGAGGTCTTCGACCGCGTGACATTTCATGATCAGTCTCTTTGTTGTTAGCGATGCTTAGCGAGTCCGGTAGAATCTCCGTCGTATACCGTTGAGGATTCTGGTACATACATATATGTATATTTATATATCCGTAAAAATACGACGCGTTCTGGTATATCACCTGCACTATGTGGACGCCAATCACCTGACTCCATGTATAGCAATTAGAATAGCGATTATGCACAGGTATTTTATGCAAGTTTTCTGCAGCCATCGGTACTTAGCAGCAATTGGGAAATTAAATTATAGATATAGTTGGCAATTTGCTTTCTATTATACTTGATTCTCCGATCTTACAATATTTTAAAATGTAGACGGCGGTCGGCGAGCTTTGGATAAGGTCAGGGAAAGTTGCTTAGCAAGATCCAATCGAAGGCCGCAGTATTAGCCACTTTGTGGCAAAATCTCTTACATACATGATATTTACACAATTTATTCTTCCAGCCGCGGCTCGGTGCTTATTAAACTTTTGCACTAGTCGTATAGTACGATTGTGTCCTAAAGTCTCTCGTTATAGGCCAATGGAGTAGTTCGCAGGGTTCGCCTTGCACAACACGTCACATGTATGTGCGTGAGAATTCCGAGGATAATAATATAACCAATGATTGCGATGTATCGCCGTTAAAAGCAGAAACCGTATCGTTTGAGTATCTTAATCTTGAAAGCAAGATATATGTGATAAATGTCGATAAAAAAAAAAAACCACTCATGTGTCATCATACGCGGTTTCAGCTAGGTATCTGGGTTTCATTAGCTAGGCTTACAATTAAGCATAGGAGCGAGGAAAATAAAATTGCAGTTGTTTTTCATATTCCAATTGAAATAATATTGATCGTATACATAGTATAGATAGCCGTGTCCGTTGGGTACCCCGCTACATCGATACTTCGGTCATTATACTCCGAAGTGCTTATAACAATTCTTATTAGTTGCGATTCTTTGAAATTCAGCTGAATGGATGGCGTCGATTTATACCTGGGAAAGGCTTATTGTGACTTTGAATAAATCATCAGCTGTCTCGTAATGGTACTTAGAATAATTTTGATACGGCGTAGTTATAGTATAGGTGTTGATACTGGCTGAAACATCGGTAGCAATTCTATAAACAACCAGCGCTGTTGTTACAATATAGGAAAATTAATACTTGTGTCGAATGATCATAGGAGGGATTATTAGGCCTCAGCATGACAAAGTGGTGGTGTGCTACATGTCCTCATGGGCAACGTACAGGAAGGGCAGAGGCGAGTTTGGCTTCAAGGAACTCCACGTCGGGCATTGTACTCACCTGGTTTACGCGTTCGCCGGATTGAATGCGTCGACTTCGTCAATTCGTAGCATCGATCCGTGGGCGGACCTCGAGGACGGCGGTGGTAAGGGAAAATAAGATATCATTGTGAAAATTTCAGTTCGTCGAACTAGTTGTGTCTAGGTGTGCGACTATATGCTAGAAAACTCCACGTGAATTAAATTCTTTCAGCCAAAGCTGGCTATAAGAAAGCCACGGGACTCCGGAACCAACACCCTGATCTCAAAGTGACTCTGGCTATCGGCGGATGGAACGAAGGTAGTGCAAATTATTCCGCACTCGCTGCATCGCCTGAGAGACGGCGGACCTTTGTTAACAGTGCCCTTCAGTTCATCAGGTATGATGGGTGTATACGTATGTGCGTAATATGATACGAATAATTATTCTCACGTGTTAATGATAGAGTGATAACAATGTAACAATGATTGCAAGCATAATGATGTGCCATGATAATGATAACGGATATCGGATAGTGCGTTGTGTGGGTATATAACTACGTTAGGTATAATCTATCTATCTATATAGATGCACGATGAGTGACAAATATTGATAGCGCAATAATACCTCGTTATCAATTTTCCTAGAAAGTACGATTTCGATGGTCTTGATCTCGATTGGGAATTCCCAGCACAACGAGGGGGAGCCCCTTACGACAAACAAAATTTTGTCTCCCTCACAAGGGTAAGTAATGCCTTTCTACATTTTTTTTTTTTCTTGTTGCATAAATTTATCAGCATAACATCGCAGAATTTGATCATTAGATAGATATGGTATACTTATAGTAATGGTACTAATTCTGCTGGATCTGAAACTTGCTGTTATATGTCGAGTGACTTGACAGGCTGTAAAACTCTCGTGTAAGCTTAGCGTGATTCATGAAAGAGATTTAGACAGATTCAATGATCGACGGACAGACGTAATCAAAATGACACACACCTTGCTGGGCACGTTCCAGACGGTTAGGATTGGGAGGAAGGTGTCTTAATCGACAAATTACATGCCCCAGTGTGTAGGCCCTCGGAACTTTTGAATTTCATTTCACTTTCGAATAAACTGTATGTAAGAGTGTCCGCGAAATGAAAGTTCACCGGGTTAATAAGATTGAAAAGTATCAGAGAACTATCTAATATTCGAATATACTCCGGAATTGTAACATCGCAGGGAACGAGTATGATTAGAATTCCTTCGAAAATCTTGAAAGTATAAGTTTTTCCCTTAATTTCTCTTCGAACGGTATTTATCTGAAAAAGTCCTACACAGCTTCCGAAAATCGGGACTTTTCAGATATAGAAACTCAGAAGAATTTCTGTCCTTCGAACAGTGTAATATTAACATCCTTCGCAGGAACTGAGCAATGCTTTCAAAAGCAGGGGACTCTTACTGACAGCGGCAATGGGGGCGGGAATCGCGACGATAAACGCGGCCTACGATATTCCTGAACTCTCAAAATACTTGGATTACATTCACGTGATGGCCTACGACTATCACGGTGCTTGGAACCAGAAAGTCCTAGCAAATGCTCCCCTGCATCACGCCGCGGACGATCTCACAGTGGTGAGTAGAGCGATACAATTCTTGAATGTGGTTGTGTTGAATGTGTTGTATGATTGTGAACCTCGATTGGTCCTGTAGGAAGACTCCATCCGGTATTTATTGAAGCTCGGTGCTCCTCCCAGCAAATTAGTCCTGGGGTTACCGATGTACGGGCGAACATTCACCCTCACCAGTATGCCTACATCCCCGTCCGGAAGTCCGATGGGAGCCGATGCCCACAGCACCGGTTTCCGCGGACCTTACACCAACGAGGATGGTTTCATGGGCTACAACGAGGTGCGTGTTGTTTTTTTTTCTTTTCTCGTGAGTAAATTTTTCCCCGATTACATCGAATCACTGATCGATTTTCTTCTACGTTCTCCACAGATCTGCAGTGAGTTTATGAACAAGACACTCGGGTGGGTAAGAGGGTGGGATGACGCAAGCGCTACACCCTGGGCAGTCAGAAAAGACAAAGTGATTACCTACGACGACCCGAAAAGCATGATGATGAAGGTGCGTTACACTTGAATATCAGTGTTTGGTTTTACTCTTGCAGTGGAACCTCCGCGATGCGAGTTCTTGCGACTAACAACTATACAATTGGTAACATTTTTCAGGCCGATTTTGCCAGCGAAATGAAACTCGCAGGTGTTATGGTATGGAGCCTTGACACTGACGACTTTCGGGGAGACTGTGCCGCGATTCATGACGGGCTCTTGGACCCCCTAATGGGTCTTGATTATCCCCTCATGCGATCTATAAACCTTGCCTTAGCCCGAACCTCGAGCAATCACGAAGACAACAACTTGCCAAACAAGGATGTTGCCCCAGGATCAGCGGTTGGTATGGCCAGTACGAGTAGTATTGTAATCATAGCGATGGTTTTCACTCTATTTTGAATAGACTTATAAGCGGGTCAATTTTACGGGTATATTCTCGGTATTGACGCTAAACTTCATTCTCGGGGAACCGCATGGATACAAAATTCGACTGTTTTTAACGGTATTCAAATTGCTGGTGTGTGTGTGTTTTTTTTTTTTTTTCTTTTTCAATTAGATTACACTAGATATCATCAGATATACGTATACCCATGTAAACTAAAAAAAAAAGATTTATATATATATATTTATATTAGGGCGGCCACCCTAATATTCTATATAACACCTATATATGGGCATTTCTAATTAAGCGTTCCCATTATGAGGAGCACACTCATGCGACTTAGATCATCTGATTCTTTATGGAACAACGAAGATTTCGAACCCAAGCAGGAACTTTTTTTACTGCAATTCTCTTTCCTACGACGTTTTTCCGGAAGGTCTTGAAATAACGCAATTTAGTTTCGGAAAATAGCTGTTTAAAAAAATAGCTCAGTCCAAATTTCGTGCGCACCAGTAAAAATACATTCTTCCAACTCCAATTAATCTATTGGCATCGAGTTTAAAACTTGAAATAAAACGTCCAGCGCTAGGAAGGCTTAATTAGAAATGCCCGTATACAGAGCGATTCTCTGGAAAGTAACGCGCCGAAATGGTAGGCAAATGGGAAACGCTTTATTACGTAGAAAATAAAACCCAATCGTCGATGTTTGAGCTACTCAATGCAGGCGCGTTCCCCGTTTGCCTGCCTCTTAGGCGCGTTACTTTCCACAGAATCGCACCGTATATTTATGTACTACACCTATATATATGTTCCTTTGGAATTATTAATTAAATATTACGTCAATCTTGTGATTATCTGTTGTTATATAGGATAAGACATTATAGTTTATGTACACTATGGCACTGGAATAAATCATTCTGCCAATGAAAAAGAAATCGTGAATTCTCTCATCCCGTATACGATATGCATATATACCTAGGTATATGTCTCACTCTCCCTGAGCCGTAATATAATTAACGATGATGCGAAACGGAAGCGAAATGCTTTGCGGATATCCTCGTGTAGTAGTGTGCAACCATATTTCAATCATTACCCATCCCGTTTGACGCGGACCTGTTACATATTTCTTTTTCTTACGCTATAAATTGAAAATTTGCTAAATCTTTGCAGCGAACATTAATTTCATTCAATTTGATCCGACTTTTCAAGACAAACGTGTACCCCCCGTGTTTGGCTACTATAACTTTCAGAAACTCTCCAAGGCATTTTTTATGTCCGAATCAAGTCTAGCGTCAGACTTGTAATTCGATATGTAGTAGAAGAACCGTTTACTCTGTTTCCCACGCTCATTCATGACATAAGTCCATATTGGTATATGCATGGGTATAGTATACCTATAATATTGGTTCTACTCTTCCTGCTTCATGTCTCCCGGTGCAAGAATCGATCTCACATCAAGCACGAAATTTTTTATGTCCAATGCGATGGATACACCCATACGTAACCAAATATTCCGATGATTGCATTCAAAAATCAAGTATAATAACGGGTGGGTATATAGTCTGTTTGAAAGTTTGGCGGTAAAATGTAGCGGTAAAAGTATTTTGTATTATACATATATACAATAAATAGATACATAGGTATATGGCGGGTCTAACTGTTTCTAAATTATTTGTCTATATAGATTTAATCCTTAAGATTTCGCCAGATGAAACTTATGTAACATAAACTAGGCTGGCCTTTATCTCTCGTCTCGGATATATATAGGTAAGTATACATGTATGTATGTGATATAATATTCATTTCACTTTTCGTCAACACTCATTACTTAGCGGTGATTAAATGTTAATAAACAAATTATTGCGTATCCGCACGCAATCCGCTGTATCTGCAGCTATAACCCGATAGACAAACTGAAATATTTGAGTTACATATCTATTACGTACGTTAGCGGTCTTGTATTTTATAACTATAACTATAACTATAACACCACCAATCGCGAATTAATCACCGTTTTACAATCGATCCTGACCTGCTACACTGTATACTCAATTACAATGCGTTATACAGTATATCATAAATATATTACGTCAACGAATTCGGATAGAAAAGTCAATAATACATAACGTATACTATATGATTTATATTTTATTCTATCCTCTATGATGATCACCTATTATATTATGGTATTTGTTTTCTCGAATTCTTCCTCTCTAATTGATTTATATGAAAGCTTTGCGGATTTATTTTGAAAGAGACCAAAGATCCCCATAGTTTGACGAGGCCAGCTGACGACACTGCAGAGACAATTACGCAATAATAAATATTACATGGGCGCCTCCGCTTATACAACTCCCACGCTATACCCATAAAAAGTAATATCTTGCGTACGAAAGGAGAATCGAAGAAGTAAAAAGAAAGAAGAAACTTATCGTGCTTAAATAATCTCAACTATTTTGACAATATTCCGAATGGTGATTAAATCGCTTTCCAGCATATATATATATATACGTACTATATACCTACCATATGTATATCGTATGTATCGAATAATTTATCGAGTTTGTAAATAATTCTAATTGCAAGGTGAAAACATACAGTGTTATCAATGAGATCTCTGCACCGCGTATATAGCGCGAGTCAATTAAGTAGGTATAATGATTAAACTCCTCGCGATCCCCGCGGGACTTTGAATATTTTCGTACGACCTAGCCGCGGGCGTCAAACCGCAAACGCCGTCAACTAATATGTATATATACCAAACCGGCCGATTCAGGCGTCGAAAATTAATCTGTAACCCGGCCTCGGAATTCTTTCGGGGCGTTACATAAAATCGAGCAGTGGGCGCCAGAAAATAAAAAATATACTTTTACACCGGCCTTGTCTGTTATATAGGTATATATAATATGTGTATATAGCGATGGCTACGATCAATTGCCCTCGTATTTATACACTCCGTACTTATACCCGCATCGCTGCATGTGCACCTACCCCGCTAAATCTATCCCCGCCTTGTTCACTCTCGAAATTTTTTCCTACCGCTCGCTGCACGGTGGTCTCCCGCCCGCATGCATCGGTATGCTCCATTTATTAATTGCATATACCCAAAGTAAGTACCCATATAATACCGCGGCTACTTATACGCAGATATACGCTGATTGCGGCTTTATATCCCGCAGAGTAGGGTATAAGTGGTCCAGTTTCGAAGTGAATGTTTGTTGTGACAATGTAGGTCAGCGAATCTAAGATCTGTCTAATTTCTCGACGCTCGAATGTATATGGGGCATTTCACGCCAACTCGACCTAGCTCTGACCCCCGACCCCTTGGATTTGGTCCGTAATTATTCGTATGGTTGTTCGATCTTTCGAAAGCATGGTGAATTTTTTTCAGATTTTTATTATCAAATTTGTTCAAATCGAGAAATAAAATCACTTACCTGCTTTAAGTATAGGTACAAAAAAAAAACAGAAAATTTTCAACAAAATCAAAAATGGTCGTGGTCACGGGTTTGTCGGTTTCGTATGGAATTCCCCATGTTATCATAACGATTCTTCTGCTTTATACATCTATGGCGGCAAAGGATGATTGCGTTTCACGAATACGTCACAAGGGTCACGGAGGTGGCAATAAAAATCCGGCGTTGAACCGCTCGCCTTGAAATTATTATTAACCCGTGATATTCGTTGAACGATCGCGATCGGGGACCCGGACCTGCCGAAACAAAGCGGCCATTCATTTAGCCGATGGTATACCTCGCCGACTTTCAACTCCGAATTCCTAGGTGCCAGGTAGTCATTTTACTTTCGAAACAAAAATCGTACCCGCTCCGATCAACTTCGGTGATATAAACGAACGAATTACCCGATTATCCTCGCAGCCACATGCAAACCTCGTACGAGATCCGCACACCCGCGTATACCTATATACAATACGACTCTGGTACTCGACTAATTAATTTTCACCAAGGAGTCTCCTCCCTGCTTCCGGTATATCCTATAGGACGGATAATTTCCAGTAAGTCGTATCGCATATCTCTGCATATTATCGGGACTGGCAGTCGGATAAAGAACGCCCAATACATCGCGATGACAAAGTCTGTCATTGCAAACATTTCGACAGACGTATACAGAAAGAGTGACATTTCCAAATCCGTGACTCACGGTCAACCCATAGGATATTACACTCAACATATACGCAGCTATACGTGTATGCATACATAGGTAGGTGTATCCGTGTATGTACGCACGTATGTACATACGTATTACTTGAAGGGGGATTAAAGAGACATCGTACAGGCATATATACGTGCTCGATTATGTATATGTAAATATACGCATATCGCTACCGTCTCAAATTCAAAGACAACTTGTCACCTTTTAATGCTTGTCGCCAGTTAATTCAAGTTGTATAATGAACAACTCGGCCTGGCTTAAACGACTGTTATATGCGAGATGGAGAGAGGCAGATAGTTTTCAACAGTTTATTTCGATAGACAGAAATCACAAGGTTTCGCGTATTATAATCGTCATCGAATATATATGCGGAAGTCGAAGAAACGAGCGTATGGGATGTAAAGAAGAATCACAAAAAACAAGGAAGAGATATATTGTAACCGTAGAACACGATTTATTCTATATCTATATTATCTAGTTCTAGTATAATGTCGTGCCTGTATGATGAATGAGGAAATTCGATCTAATAAATGGCAGGGAGTCTATTATTTGAAGTGAAAGAGGATAGCGCGCGTGACCCTCGTCATTCAGTCTGGGCAAGGACTTTACCGCGATAAAATTTGCCCGCTTATTAGTTATTGCGCAATGGCTTTGGAATTTTTTTTTCTCAAACTCACCGTGTAAACAAACGATTAGGTTTTACTTTTCAACATTTTTCGAGGGTATGCGGATGTGCGTATAGAGAGCGGCATGAGATAGAACGCGCGTATTAATCCATAAACAAATCTCAGTTTTCATTCATCAAACATGTGTATTCACGAATTTTGAATACGTTCTACGCGGGTATATGCTTTCCTCTGACAATTATAGGTCGGATGAAATATTTGCATAGCATATCGCAAGCATATTTAAGAGACAATTCACACTGGCAAATTGGCGAACGAAAGTTTAATACGCGAACGCTGCTTCCCCCGCGCGTATAGTATATCAGTGAAGTGGATATAGGTAGCTGGGTACCTACGTAAAAAGGAATCGAGCAACTTTCGGTGGTCCCAATCGTTATGTTTTTAAATTAGCACCGCCGAAGCCCAAGTCGACTTTGAGACAGTTTTTTCTCTACCTTTTTTCGCTTTCGTCGATCTCTTTCGAGATTTTGCAACCGCATTCCCCCGTGGCACCGCAGCTGCCACCTTTCGACCGTAAACATTCGTTGTATTTACGCTATTGGTGTTACGCATTTTCGTCGGAAAAAACCTAGAGGTCATATTTTCGCATTCATATTTTATCACGCGAAGAAGAACTAGCCATTTTCGATTCACCCACCAATTTTACGGATGTTTCTAAGGAAGAAGATCATCTTCGCTTTACATAGTAATGGGGCGTTACGTAATCGCATTTTTTCCCCATTTCAACGTCTAGCTGTATACATTATATTCCGAAATACGAATATGAGATTATTTTAGATTTTAAGAGAATGTTGAAGCATCGCCTGAACAAATTTGTGCTAATTACAACGGCTGTAATGAAAAAAAAAAAAAAAAAAAAGGGACATTCCATTCTATCAATTTGAGAGAAAAAATTAATTACTCTCTACCCACACCGGTCTACATCCTGTAGTATATTATTGTTTCTTCTTTCTTCCCAATACAACCGTACAACGTCTGCCATGCGGATGATTTTGTAGATTTGGCAAAGTGAAGTAAAATGAATTTGGTGATTCCGATTACTGCTCGATCGGTCCGCTGGTGCCTTTTTCACACACACCGAGGCAAACCGTAGATTAAAAAAACATTCACTCGTTTGTAGTGGGCAGTTAAGGTTGTCCTTATGAGTATCCAGCCCATCATTTTGGAGCCAGTTCGCCTCCGCCGACTGAATCGAAAGGACCAACATTTTTTCTCGGTCCAAATTTTCGTAGTTTCACTATTCGACAGCTCTCTGGTCGTATGTTCGATCCATCGAATGTGTAGGAGAACAGCCAGAGACACCGCAAGATCAGTAGCAGTTCTTCTTATTTTCTAATAAAAATTCAATTATTCAATCGCCGCCGTAGTGAAGTGTTTTTCTACTTTTCGTATAGATTCATTCGTTTCCTTGTCTTTTTTTTTATTTCAAACCATATTCCAAAATGCAAACACTTTTTATTTTCTCCGCTGGTAAGTTGACTTTTTTTCACTCTTATTTTCTTGAACAAATGCGAGGGATCGTTATTCGAATAATAGGACTCACGCAAGCCGGGGTAAAAACTGTAATTCAAATTATAAATCGACAAATTTTCCCCAGTTAATTAATTCCTTGATCGAACGGCGAGACATGCAAAATTTGAAACGAATCGATGACAATATTTTTATAATTCTACGAGGTAGGGTAAGGTGGTGTAGGTAGCAAGGACATTTTTCCTGCAGAGTTCGATCACCGCGTTAATAAATGATAATTTACTAGCCGGTTCGCGGTGTACGTCTAATTGTCACCTTGTTGTATAATTGAGCACCGGAGCCTCCGGGCATTAACTTGATTAATATGTGTATGTAAAATCTCTTCGCGATGCAACGAGGAACCGAATCGTTTCCAGCACTCGCGCGTGCCACGCGCTTTATTCCTATACAATTTCGAGCGCCGACCGGAGCGAATTTCAACGCCAGTTATTGAACTCTAAAGTGCAGGCGAATTTTTCGGCGGGTGGAAAGAGAAGAAGAGAGGAAGGAGGAAAGAAAATAAACTTAACGACAGATCGGGCGGAGTCCGGATCCTTTCGTTGTACACACATATATACGCATATACGTATGTACTACATATCCGTATACCAGGCAATATCGTGTAACCGATCGCTAGTCAAAAGTCCTTCAAAGAGTTGGATTGATGGGAATTATATGCAAATATGGATTAATTAATAACAAGCTACAAACAGTTGTTTGCTAATTCAGGAATATTAATAGCCTACCATTTTGGTCAAGTACCTTCTTTTCACGTACATGCATCACGTACATATACGAACTATCTTCCGAGCCAAGGTTAATTGACCAAGGCTCTTCGGTTAGATAGGTGCCAGCTACTTTCGTAAAGAGCAGCTCCTTGATTCGAGCTAGTTCAAGGGAATTGAAGGCTTTTCTTTATATAGGTCAATATACCTATACACAATCCAGATGTCTTGAATTTGCTGATGAGAAATCCCAACCGCATTTGAAAAAATGAATTCGCCCTCGCAATTTCAAAAGCTTCGATTCCCATATCTTCCATAGTACCTGGTACAATCATTGCTATGATCCGATTGGTTTTTAGCATGCCTTGCTGCGGTCTATGGTGGTCATTTCTACAACGCGGACGGTACTCCCTACGACGCTTATCACGACCTGCATTTACCCCATGACCCGCCGCTGTATCCAACTTATCACCGGGTCCCGTATACCGGCTTCACGTGCCACGGTCTCCGAGATCAATTATGGGCCGACATATCCGCTCAGTGCCAGGTCAGTAAATTCTGAGTGGTAAAGCGGACGTCCAGCTCCCACATTAAGTTGAGATTTCAAAATTGTGCTGTTCCACCGATCTCGATTGATTATTTCACGACCACCCGTGAATCGCATATATGCAACAATATATTATATCATATAAACAATTTGAGGCAACAATTAATTGTAACTATATACTCCGCAGTAGTCTGTCTCTCTACAGGTTGATGTGTACCGTCTAAAGCCGTGTTAAGTTATTAAACTGTCAAAAGCAAAGTAATAGTATCCGACGTATCCGCTGTCCGATCAGATTATAGAGGAAGGCTTGCTGCCGCTTGTCGGTATGCGAATTAACAAAGAGCGGGTTCCGGTATATCCGAACCCTAAGGAGATTCCGGAGCATTCAAAGACTTGTAGAATTATTAATTAGGGAAGTTACTTATACGTTATATCATTTTATTTCAGTCGTATCATCTCTGTCAAAGCGAGCAGGTAGTCTCCAGCTTTCTCTGCGGCAACGGGACGCTTTTCAATCAACAATTTCAGGTCTGCGATCAGTTTTACAACGTCCGGTGCGGCAGCCCCTACGAAGACTTATAGGAAGTACATATACGGATGTGAGTCGAGAATTCGACCGCAGTATAACTGTAACGGTTCTTGTTACAACTATACATGACATTATATACCTACTGCATTTTCGTCCCAGTTTTAAGTTTGCAGCTATTCGCGTTCTTGCAGTATGCTGCAATAACCAGGATAACATACGAATACGACGTATAACAACGCGCGGCACGTACACTGCATGATTGATTGTAAATAAATATTGAGCATATATATATATTACTATTGTTATCACTATTATTATTAATATTATTATTACACACGCGAAATTTATTAAGGAGATTGCGGACCTGCGGGGTTCCGTTCAATAATATCCCCATGGTTCTTATACCTATGTAGGTATATACCCGTAGGATGACCGCTGCTGCAGCTGTCGATGTGTTTTTGTGATTTAAAATGAATTATTTAATATTTATTTAAGAATAAACTGTATTGTAGTTGTTCCTATACCATTTCGTACACTATATTCTTATACCCATCTCCATAGTCCATCCAATTGTAAACGTATACGAAACGCCACGTTCTGCCTACTTTCTTTCGATATTTACAGATGATAAGTGCGATAAGTGCAGCGATCACGGAGCCCGGGAATACCTCTTTGTCCAAAGATAATAAGGTGACATTCTTGCCGCGATATTATTATACCTATAATGTACGCGAATATACAGTTACGGGAAATGCGTGATAGAATTTTTCTTTGGCCCTGAAATATAGCTCCGAGGTGTGTCGCATACTTGCAGTGTCACATCGCTATTATAGTATTCTACGTATGATATATATTCTAATATATAGAATACAGTCCTGCTACTTTCGAAAAATATCCCCACGCAGGATAGGTATGGGTTCACCCGTGTACAAAGTAAAATCGACGAAGCTGAAGACCAGTTACGAAAGTTGAATCGCTCGATTCCTTAAAACATCACAGTCGGGTCACAGCCGAAAACAAGACTGGAAAAACATTTTCGATATACTTGATGGTCCATTTCGCCCACTCCATCATATCCCATTATTTTCAGAATCTCCCTGATAAATTCCGGGGGTCCTGGCCCGTCCTGCGGCCGGGAGAATATATGGTCGTAGATTATAGTCGAGTGGTCAAATAGAACGTACGTTTGAAACAAATTCGAGCGATTATCTTAGTGACACAAGAATTACCAGGCATGGCTTGATACCTGACACGTCAAAGGGGTGAAGGGGCGTCTGGAATATGCAGCGAACCTACTGCGGATACTCGTTCAGCAGATAGAATATGCCGAGCGCGGCATAGACCAAAGTGCAGCACAAGGTCCTTGTCTTGTCGCATAGATATAAGAAACGTAAAAATCCTTCCTGCAGGGCGTGTCTTTCGATAAATCGCCCGCGTAAAGGCTCGTCGAGGTGCTATATAAGCCACGCAGGGTGCGGTAACCGCATCCTACATCCACGGTCTGCACCGCCGATCGCGACTGAACGTGCGATTATATCATGGACGGAAAAATAGTAAGTATAACTAAAATTACGGTAATCGTTTCGCATTCATTTCATGCTTCCAAAGTTCCATCACAGATGAATTCGAAGCAGACAATTCGAAACTAGAAGAAGAGAAAAAAAAAAAAATTACCGCCCGAACAGGGACTTGAACCCTGGACCCTCAGATTAAAAGTCTGATGCTCTACCGACTGAGCTATCCGGGCCGTTCTATACAACGATGTTTAGCCAAAATATGAAATGTCAAAAATAGCTTCTACTCGCGTATTTCTTTGAATAATAAACACACGTTTTCTGTCCGCGAAATAACAACAAAGTGTTTTCTCAGCTAGCGGTCGCTTTGGTCGCCTGCGCGGCGGGCTTCGCGAGCGGTAATCAGTATCCCGCGGGAGTGGATCCCCGGAGTTGCCCAAATTATCCAAACTGCGATAACGCGGCTCTGCACGGTTCCCCAGCTGCGACCGGAGACCGGTGGAATTCAATCGCTCCTGTGCCAACATCTGGAAATGCTTGGGACTCTTGGGAATCGACGAGTCGTTGGAACGCGCCGGTATAGTAAAAACTATATCCTCAATCATTTCGTCTTGTCTGATCGCAATATTGGGTCGCAAATAATTATTCATATTTCTGGTTCGCGTTACAGGCTTCTGGGCCTGCAGTTCCTCCTGTAGCGGCCCAGTATCCCGCAGGAGTGAATCCCCAGAGCTGTCCGAACTACCCCAATTGCGATAACGTCGCTTTGCACGGAGGCGCGTTCACTCCGCATACCAATCCAGGATCATGGGGGTCTCCAGGATCTGGTCCCACACCTGCTTGGAATGCCGCGCCTAATGCACATGCACCTGCTCCAGTGGCTCCTCAATATCCGGCCGGAGTGAACGCGCAAAGTTGTCCGAATTACCCGTACTGTTGACATCTTGTATCTTATTATAAACAAATTTTACACCATCGTGGGAATATATTATCCGGAATAATAATTGTAGGTAGAATGGAGATTGAATGAATAAACGATGAAGTAATACCGATACTCTATTGAAAAGTAAGTTTGTATACAATTATTGTTCGTAATTACGCGCCCCCTCGTTCCCATGACGCAATGCGGTCCCCGAGATCCAATATGGCGGCTAGGTCGTCAGCAGTCAGTCTGTCGTCTGCGATGGCGGATTCAAATTCGCGTCAAGCTTGTAAACGGGTGTATTAGGAAAGAAACAGGCGTATTTCTACAGGTAGTGAAATCTTCGGACTCGCAGAAGCATATTATCAATTACACGGGAGGCGCGCTTGAGAATACCTATTGATTGTTTGCGAGATTGTCAGATACCGCGAATCGCAGTCTCAATGTGCAAACGACCGTACGTACCGCGACGACTTGACTTTACGAGGGTTTCAAATTACTTTATGCGCCTGGGACTTCAAGAGGATTGAAACTTGTAATTAATGCGAAATGCAGCCCGTCGAAGCTCTGTACGAAATTGGTGCCACGGCTATTGCCAGCTTGCAAGATGCGTAAGTTATCTCCGTAGATCTACGCGCTTGTGTGTCTGTCACTTACGTTCCACGTGATCTGGTCATCACGCGTGATTCACATGTAATCATGTCTATTTACGTAAGAAAAACAATAATCTCAACATCGTTATCGATTAAGAAAGAAATCATTATCGTTCCCAGGTTTCCAGATGGCGATAAGTTCTTTCTGACAACAACCAAAGTGGCAGATCCAGGCTATGCATTTTCAATTTTAGTCCCATTGTTTGTAATCATCAGCCCAAAATTATCTTCCGAAATTTTGATCGTCACTATCGTATCCGAATGGGCAAATACGCTGTTGAAATGGCTGCTCATGGAACACAGACCTTACTGGTGAGTTGAAGAAGCTTATCGTCATGTTCCTATCAAGGCTATCGACTTAGTGTCATTTTCTTATCAGCTCTAAGTTGCATTACACAATCATTTTCCGAGCAATGATTTTAGATAAACTCAATTGGGCAAAATATTTTCCCCTTTTCCACCCTCTTATTCCTTTGTTTTATTCCTTTTTATCGAGTACCAGCGATTGCACGTAAATTGCACAAATATTATTATCATTGTTATCAAATATCAGCCAATCGATTTTATAGGTGGGTCAAAGAAAGAGAATTGTTTGGAAACTACCCGGTACCTGTCCTAAGGCAAACTCAATTAACATGTGAAACTGGTCCCGGGTCTCCGTCTGGTGAGTAATAAAGGGTGCGGAATAGTCCGAACCCAAGATCTCTCCGTTACTGGTATCTAGATTAAAGATTTAGAAATTTTACAGGTCACGTAATGGGATCGGCAGCTGCTCTGTTTGCAGTTATTCATTTCACGAACAGGTCGATATTCAGGAATCAAAGCATCAGGTAAACAAATGGTACTTTAGGCGAAAGGCATATTTGGGTTTAATACATTGAAATAAGACGCCTCTGGATATCCCTAATCCCTATCAAATTCTTTACAGCGACAAAACTAAGGGAAGGATCAGGCTACTACTTTGGATTTTCTTTTCTCTCGTAGTAATTCTGGTTTCCGCATCTCGACTTTACGTAGCAGCACATTTTCCTCATCAGTGCGTGCTCGGTTTGTTTGCAGGTAAGATGATTTTCAATTCGCGATTTCCGAGCTAAAACCAAACAGACTTCATTCGGCGCAGATGCCTCTGACTCATTGAAACGTATTCTTTACAGGCGTGCTAATATCGCGGACCTTTCTATCTGACGCCAGAACCTTAGCCTGGTGGCGTTATTCTCGTAGACCAAAACTGCTGCTTGCTGCATTGGGGATGGCGATGATTTCCTTTGGATCGTATTGGCTCCAGAAAGGGCTAGGTACTAATCTCATCTCCGTTGAAAATGGTCCGCTTTCACATCTCACAACCTGTATATTTCAGGCATCGACCCACAATGGAGTATCAAATTAGCATTCAAATGGTGTGCCACCCCGGAGTGGATTCACGTCAATACAACGCCCCTATTTTCTCTGGTGAGAGTTTCCGGTGCTGCCTTTGGATTAGCTTTGATCGCGCCTGTAGGCGCCAGGTAATAAAATTCCACCACCTCGAGTGTCTGATGTTTTATACTAATTTTTCATACTGAATTAGTAAATTGATCGATTACTCTCCAGGCTGTCCAACTCTGGGAACTCGTCGAGCTTCGTCGTTAAAGGAGCCCTCATCTGCAGTCTTACTATAGCCATGCAGCTTGCTCAATCTGCCATCCCTACGGATCGAGTCTTTCCGTTCTACCTCTGCGTCTTCATGCTGAACGTCGTTCAACCTTACATGTACCTAATAGCTGTGCCGTTTCTGGCTAGCCAACGTGACGAAGTCGAAGTCAAAATCGATTAAGGAATAATTTTGCTAAACGGCTTTCTCGAATTATTTTACTGCTATTCTACTTTTCGAGTTTCAAGCTTAGACCGTTGGGCGTCAGGATTTCTTTAAAACAATAGGTAATATGTATTCAATAGAATTATCTAATCTGATCGTGGAATGAGAGCCAGAAATCTTGTCACTCTTCTAATGTATAATTAGTAAAAACCTGTATAATAAGTAGAAGAATCGATCGTTGAGGCTTAGGTCCGCCACGGACCACAATAATTATAAATTTTCATATCAAAGACCTAGATTAGAGAAATGTAAAAAGCAGCGCTTTTACATTCAGATTACGTTTAATATTTATATAGTTTCGCTCCGCCGTGTATTCGGTCAATCATGCCAGCACAAAGCTGACATCAGTCATTAACTTTATTCTACAGCACCTGCGACTATATTCTCTACATAATACGACGGCTATTACTTAGAAAATCGCACCACCTATAATTATGAAATAATCGTAGCGTAACGGGAGGATATACCTTGTTATTGTAACATTAAATTGTATCAAATGAGGCGCGTAAATCTACCGATTTGTTGTATTCAGGGCATGCGATGAACTGCCTTAGACGAATGAATGAATGTTCTCATAATAAATCTCATTTCTCCGGAATCTTTGTCTCCATTTCCTATTCGTATGTGTTTGAACGAGGATTCAAATTTTCAGAGCCGTTCGCGGTTCAAAGTTGATCTTTCGAAGCACGAGACCTAGCGCACCGAGCGCACCCGACGTAGACCGACAATTGCCGAACGCAGTGAGGGCGGGTGGTGGCGCCGCCCGCGGCCCCTAAGCGAAACAAATGAATTGGATGTTCGGAAACATGGCGGCCAGCGACGACGAGCCGATGCATCTCTACGAAGTTTTTCAAAACTGCTTCAATAAGATCGCGAACAAGCAGCCTGGTGAGTGTTAATAAACGAAGTTGAATACCTTAGGTCTAAGAATCAGTGTATGAACAGTGAATAACGCGGGCCCAACCGCCGGAGAATTGTGAATTTATAAGAGCGTGCGTGTCGTGTACGGATTACCATCAAGTATCAGTACCGCGTTTTCAACATAAAACATCGTGTCCGAGTGAGATGTGGGTGTAAATATTTACCGCGCCGTTTATCGTCGAGCCTGTAATTGTACGCGGTGTTAAATTCGCTTCAATTTCGAAAACCAACTATCATTTTCGTTTACTATTACTCCTGTGTTTTGGTTCACTTCACAATGTAGATGGTGCTGCCTCTACGGCATCTTCCTTGACTTTTTCGGCTTTTAACGCCAGTCTTTAGATCTTCGGAAGGTATATTTTTTTCATTACAAACTCGATCGTAACCTGTCAAAGGCATGGATCGGCCCACGATGCTTGCCGAATATTTCCACCTCGTATTTTACCACCCCGACCATACCCGCGTAACAAATAGATCGTAAGAAAACACCGCTCCGCGACAATCAATCCCTACTTTGTTCCTATACACATCGTTATTATCAAATTGCACAATAATACTCGAGGCATTGACAGATCTTATTGAACCACTACGGTTGGAACCAATATCTAAGAACTGACCCCGTATCTGTGATTTAACCTCACTCCGATCATCATCCCACCCTACCTTTTGTCGGGTGTCTATGAAATTTCCACCGATCTAGCAATCCTCTGCAGTTTATATTCAAAAACTAACCAACGTCACCAGAATTTTTCACATTTTCTAAAAAAAAAAACATTTCTATTAATCGATTGATCTTGCTCAAGGTGGCAGAGCGTAGCGATACTTCGTTCGTCGGAAATACGAGTTTTACCCAGCTGCGGCATCGATGGCGGGGGGGGGGGATGTTTTCTTATTTTCTCTTCTTTTTGAAGATAAGGCTTAATCCCCTTTGAAATAATGATTAGGAACATGTACGTACGTTGTAACATACGCCATTAATAGAATCCGCTGAATCAGTTTGAAATTCTTTCATATCAGCTGTCTCGTCGTAATCATAATATGTTATAGGAGCGATAATCTGATATTTTTTATCTATCGAAAAATCTCAATTCCTCTTGAACTAATGAATTTCTATAAAAACTCATCAAAAGGTTAACAGAATAAACAGTCAAACGTACCAACGTACGTACGTACGTACGTACGTATTATACATATTGTGAGAGAATTTCTAATCTCAACGACTCAACATCAGACTATACGTATACAGCAGGTATTAATTAGTAGCATAAAAGCTTGTCCAGGTTTTTTTTTTTCGTTTTTTTTTTGTTTTTTTTATTATCTCCCGTTTGTACAAGGTCTCTGATTCACTCGACGATATCAGTGGCTGAATTTAACGCAGGGTTAAATTTTTTTCGATTTCTTATTCCAATGCGACCGATAGATCGATTGTATAACTCGCGATAGTGATAGATTTACTATTTATTTGACATTCAAGAACCAGTCTGTCGAAACTGGAAATCATTCCCATCGTCGATGATTATAGTTTTCGGGTAGGTACAGCCTTGTAGGATCTGAAATTCAAGTGCAAGGATATCCAAGAATAGCATTCTTTTTACCCTAGTTTCCAAAAATACTAATTTTCACCCTTCGTATTGTCGTGTCTCGTTGGTATTCAGAGAATCAGAGTAAAGAACTAGAGTAAAAAACATGTACCATACGTGTGCGTATACACAGATATACCAGCGCCGTTGACCTTTGTATTTGAGCACGTGTAGAGAGTGCGACAGGCCGGGGCAGGTGCGCGGTATAGTGAAAATAGCAAAATATCAACCCTGCACCAGTATAGAGTCCCGCGCGTTTCAACCCTTCGTTAATTTACCGGGGGTGGTGGTAATGTGCACGCGCCCTTGTCTCGCGTATAGGTAAAATATATTATTTTCAAAGGTTGTCGAGCCAAATCATTTGAACGTAACATACGAATAATAATTGCCGAATAATTTCTCTCGATCGGTTTGGGAACCCTTGCGGTATACATCGCCGCAACTCGCGTCGTGTGGATACAATGATTGTGAATTACATACTACGCTAGCGCAAGTAGTCGCAGGGGAAGCTTACCTTCGTCGTTACGTCAGAACTCTCGATTCCTGGGGCTGCTGTTGCTCATACTCCGCGCGTACGCGTATACACACATCTATCTGCGTACAAGTATGTACGTATGGGTATAACGCACGCTCGAACTTCAAATCGAGTATAACTCGGGGCGGGACGAAGTGGGGGTGACACTGACGCGACGCACTGCACCTGCCATTGCCGTTGCTGTTGCTCCGTACGTACGAGTTTCTACTTGGACGCGGGTAGCCTCGGATATACAGGCGCGCACCTCATACCGAAGTATAGAAGAAGAAGAAGAAGAAGAAGAAGAAGGAGATAAAATATTAAGGATAAGAATAAGAATCGCCTGTCTACATACATAAATGGGTTTCACGATACCGTATAGAGAATTCAAATTTCAAAATTATTTCTAGCCTCGAGGACTTAACTAGACTGGTCTCGGCTCCGTTGAATTTAAAACTATCGTAAATCAAAAACGAGCCGTATAAATCAAAGGCTTCCGAAACGTTGCAGAGTAGCTGTAAAGTTGGATGTGAGGGGATAAGGTCGGCATAGGTATACACCTATAGGAGGTATAGAATATATGTAAGGAACCCGCGATGATAGTAATTATAAATTAGTAACGTAATCGGTAAATTTCGTTGAAATTTATAACGTGTACAATAAATGGAGGTTCACTATTCTCAACTCGTATACGCGTGATTGCGGGTTGTATATAATATAATATATATAGCAGTATTGTGGTGGTAGTGTAGAAAATCGGTGAAAAATTTTGTCGCTTTCGTTAGCCGTCGTAGTCCGCCGGACTTTCGGCTGGTCGATCACCTGTTGAACATTCCAACGTCTGCCTACCGGTACACAACCAGGCAGGCAGGCAGGCAGGCAGGCAGGCAAGCAGGCAGGAGCCTCGTAAACGTGAGACTGTGCAGGAACGCGACGCGGCGAACAAAGGTGACAAAGTCCCCCCGACGAGGTATTGGGACACGCGCGCGGCACGCGCCTCCTAACAGAGTGCAATTCAGAATTGTGAATTATCGGAAAAGCATTATAAACTTGTGCAGCTATACATGCATAACGTAAATCTTATATTTAGACGCATCGACAAATGAAAGAGAAACCGTCTCGATGTTTTGTAATTATTAGAGATTCGTTACATCCATACGCGTTGTATGGATATATGTACCTATACATATACATCGAACTGCATACCTATATACTCATCCGTATACTAAATACATTCGTTCGTTTATTCATTTATTGCTCATATCTTAGGCCGATATATTTTTATTATAGTAAAAACAGGTAGAAGCGTTGCACATGTCGCCCTCCCTTGTGTCGGTATACTATAATATTATAGTTTAATTGCAAGTCGAGAACCCCTGATCTCCGGGCCCCTCGGTGCGGCGCTGTCGGGTCCCTTGCGATCTCCTCCTCTCCTCCTCCTCCTCCTCCTCCTCGTCGGAGGGCCGCAGTGCGTAGCGCGAGCCTCCGACACACTGGGGCTGAGGCCCGTTCGTCGAGAGGGCGCCGGACGGGGATAGGGCGGCGGGAGGAAAGAAGGGAGGACTCGGAACGACAGCTGCTGCATGCTGCAGTGACCTTACCCTCACCACGGCTGGGTCTTGCCCGTCAGGCAAGCGGTCGGTCGCGTGGCACGCCACATTCTGCTTCCCTCGGTCTACCCGGATCTTTTCTTTACTCACTTTGCTAGCCTCCTCGCTCCCTCGCCGCATCTTTCGCTGGCCTTATAGACACCAAGAAAAGATTACTCCTGCTTTATGGTATACGAATCCATATCATTCAATGCATGTATGCAGAAGAAAGAATGAGAAAAACATGCCGTCCGTAGGTACTGCTACATTGTATTTCTGAAAAGCGAATTAATTTCTTATTTTATTTGTCTTTCCGGGGTTTCGCGCGGATCAGGCAGGAGCTCGGGGGATTATACCTACGTGACGTACAGGCCCTCGTATTATAACATATTATTCGCGCGGTTGACAATACGTCGAGGGCGTGAATCCCACTTGAAATACGGGCTTGCTTCATTTTTCTTTATTCTCTTTTACTTCTGCCGCGGGGGATTCTGTATAGCGGCACGAAGTCATATACCGAAAGCGGTTCGCTAGTTATACATATCTATATCGCTCGCTTATAGGCAGCTGCGTTTGAATATTACGAAGAAAGTATCTTCGTTCGTCGTGCCGTGCTGCTGTGCTGTTGTGCAGTCAAGGAAGAAACTCGTTCTATATGTACATGCGGGGATACCTACTCGCGTTTTACGTTAAGTAATACACATATTATGTCTCTCAGCTCTATAACGTATCTATACAGTTAATACATACGCGTTATTATATTATATTATCTTATCTGAGGTAAATTTATATCGCCGGCTAAGAGAACGCCCACAATAATTTGAAAATATTGAAACACCTCTTGTCAACAATTTTATGTACTTCATGTATAGGTATATACGTGCATATATATCATACACACTCGATCATACCATATCATACACTGATACATTTGGAGCTATATATCAGCGCGGGGGTATCAATCTCGTTTCAATCTCCTCGATGCTCGGTTTCGCGACGACTACATGACCACCCACAGCAGCACCATTCGGGACGTCACTCTATCCGTCGACGGTCAAACACTGAGCGCCACCGATACCCGCGATTAAAACTCTCCTCCCCCCCCCCCCCCCCCCCCCGGTTCGGCGCGATCTTATTCTCAAGAGTTTCTTGCACCAAAATTCCACGCTGCGCTTGCAGACTGCGTACCATGTTGGTAGCGTGGTTGTCTCGTCCCCCATTACCACCCTCGCCCGTATTTCAATCTTTTGAATTTTTGAGCGGCAGGTAAAACACGAGACGGTGAGATAGTTTGACGAAAGAAAATTGGTTCGCTGCGTCTGAGTTATCTGGTGAGAAATCGTGTCAACGTACTTCTCAGGCCCCATAACACAATCGACGAAATGCACTATCCAACCTTCATGCCTTATACCCGCAGTGCTGCAGTCGGATTTACGTGGACGGATCTGTCCTCGTCATCAATGCATCGAGTACAAAGGTGTATACGTCATTCGGTTTCAAATATACGAGATTGTAGTAAATGATTTTGAAAAAAAAACAAAAGCCGAATTATCTTTGTACGATCTAAAAGAGAAGAGGGGGGGGCGGGGGCAGGGGCGGGGCCCCGTGATGATTAGAGACAATTATAATCACTGTGCAGTACTTCGTATTTACGCTACGCGCGGCAGCTCCCACTGGGTTTTCTAATATGTTAACGAGAGTAGCGTGGGCGACGCGGTAGACAAGGCACACCACCACTACCACATGCGGCCAGGGGGCACCCGAATAATGGGCTGCTCCAACTGCACCGTCGATGATGATTGCAGCGGTAGTGGTGCGGGTCTGTGCCACGCGACCCGAAGGGGTGTATACTCGCCTACCTACCTCACGCATTCACGCAGGTAAAATAAAATAGAATAAAATAAAATAAAATAAAATAAAATAAAATAACCTGAAGTGAAATAAAAAGCTGTTATATACCAAAGGAGAAAGAGAGCGCAACACCCCAGGAATTGCGCCCAGGGTACCGAGAGGAAGAGAGAAGGAGAAAAGCTTCGGAAGACCGACCGAGCTGCCTAGCCGAGAAAAAGAAATTTGTTCGGCGAACGAGCGGGAGCGAGAAAAAATAGTCGGCTGCCCGAAGGGCCGGGAATGGAGGGCGGGGATAATTCAGGTAGCCAACGGTTCTCAACCGCCTGCTCCACTCGTCCCGGATTCTTTCCTTTGATTCAGCTTCGCCTAGTATTTGGTCTGGGTAGACGGAATCGCAACTATTTCCTCGTAAAAGAATGTCGAACTAAGGGTGCGGCTGGTCTTTCTCGATTTGGAAATGTCCAGATCTATCTGGTTAATTTTTATTCTACAGTCCGTATGGATTAGCTGGACATTGAAATCCAGAGTCAGGTGTATAATTCGTTTCAATGAAGTCGCGTGTGTCAATTTCCATAGCATCATTTTCCAAATCTTCCTAAATTTGTCGATGATGCCTGCGCGCCCCTGCAAGTCGGGCACGCGAACGGAACGGAACGGAACGGAATGGAACGGAACGGAACGGAACAGGGAAAGGGACCCGTGTGTGGTATATCTATACCATACCCCCTCCGCGTTCCCCTCAGGTTATTTCAGTTCTTTCTCTCTCGCGGTGAGTCCCATCCGGTGGGCCTCGTCGCCGACGAGGGGTTGTCGCCAGGGACCCCTCTCTTCTCCGGAGGTACCTATACTCTTAGCTATAGATGTATCTCTGGGTAGTCACTACACACACATCCGTATAACGGAGAAACTATCGGATCGAATATAATATAATCGGGGGAGGATACACTTCGTCGCCTTGCAGGTCTAGATGTATCAGGTTTGCGCGCTCCGCACAGCTCGGGGCTTCGCCTCTCTTCTCGGCAGTGTTCGATTCCTCGATTTTGTAGGTGAATGGTGGATGAGATATACCCATACCCATACCCATACCCATACCTGGGCGTAGGGGACCACCTGTGGAAATCAAGGGCCTCGATCCCTCAAGAAGCCCTTATTTTAAATCGGGTTGACGACCCGCACCAGACAACGATCTACACACTAAACGATACAGAGGCATATACATATCGCGTTATCCGAGAAGTCCTTTATATTATCACATCCTGTGTATCAGGGCCGCGCGTATTGTAATATTTATAGGCAAAAGAGAACTAAAAAGGGGGACGGTTTTATTTTAACCGACAACGTGTGTATGTGAATACCTACCTTTCCTCTTCATTCTCATCATCTCTTTATTATTATTCATTCTTCTCTATGGTATAGACGATATGATATATTGTGCGATTGACGATAGGTTCACGGATTAATCAATTATCATATACGTACCTTATACAGGGGAATTAATCTCTATCACATATAGATCATGTGAAAGCTAGTAAAGTTCACCTAGCTGGTGTGTCGTATAACATCGCTTATAATACACCGTATATTAGTGTGGAGAGTAGAACAGTTAAACTCGTGTTCCTGACGTGTCTTGCCGAGCGTGTAACCCCCACGGTATATGACGAAGTGTGGTCGGTCGTACGCTGATACGTCGGTCACATCATGCATCAAAGGACTGTTACCATTGCACTGGCTAGCCTCGTTGTCATTTTCAGGAGTTGAAAACTCCTTCTATCTATACATCATATACACATAAGTATGCCCATTGTATATATACAATCGTCCAACTGTCCAACTGGATTCAACTATAATAATGTAATATGCTCTATACTCTCCGCCCACCTATATTCCTCCAATCTCTTAGTTCAAAGACAGATCTAGGATTTGAGATTATCCTTCACCGTGCACCACTCGGATCTGCGCTCAGATTATTCGCTCTGTAGATCAATCCTCGTGGTTAATATTATGTGGAGAAGCGGAACGTAACTGTATAAAAAAATAAAATAAAAATAAAAAAAAAAATAAAAATAGTGGAAAGAAGTCCTTTAAGTTTCATTCGACGGTTACCTTTATACCTCTTCAAATATGTAATATATATATATATATATACTATACCTATATGGTGTACGCCGAAATAGAGGTTGAAAAAAAAAAAAAAAGAAAAAACCAACAAAAATAGGAATATATCCTTAGACGCCCATCGTTACCTACCTGTGCGCGAGATCTGACTCTCTCGCGTATATCTGTACCGTAACAAGTATGGTAATCGCACGGGCGTGTTCTTACAGTTCTTACGTTGGCCCATGGAGTTCAAATCGAAAGAGTGTATAGGTAATGGCCGATAAAAACGTTGCGGTATACATAATACCTACGCATGACATATATCTGTATAGCCAATAGCCGATGTAGAGATATACCTGTATGGTTTATACTTTATACAGACGCGTGATTTTGAGACACGTATGTATACACATGGATCGGTATGGGTATATATACGCGTAGAATTTTTATTACTATATACTGCTTTGACGGTATATATTAAATGTTCGAAGCGTCGACCGACCGCGCGTGTATATTGTATATATATATGTATATTCAGGTCTGAATATCGTCTCTATATTTCTTATATACCCACCTAATACCATACTACTCGGTCGAAAACTCTTATTATAAATCGAAAATAATCTAATTAGATCGGTTCTCGTTCATGCTGCAGCGTTAACTTTCAGTTAATTTGAATATCTATTGAGCAATCGGTATTTTTTTTTTTTTCTCTACTCTGCATCTTCATGGTATATTACATATATTATTATTATACAATAGTATGTGCGCGCGGTACATGATACCGCCTCCCTGTCAATTATTATCAGGCTATTAGACCTGCGCTGGTCGTCGACTTGTATCCGACTATAACACGGTAGTATTATGCGTTAAAGGCATAACAGTTCATATAGTAGGTACATACATATATCATATACGTAGTATGTATAGCTATACCGAGCGATAGTAGCCCCTCGTCATTAATCATCGAAGAAATGATTATTTATTGTATAGGTTGAAATTATTCTGATCGACGATTGAGAAAGAGGCTGAAGATTGTTTCGTTATACCGTGTCGAACGGCAACGGCAGTGGCAGCCCGCGTACCGGGTGGGCAAAAACAATTTTAGTCAATTTACGCGAAGTCTCGGCGTTTATATTTTTCCTTTATCTTTCTTCATACATCGGCTATCAATAATATAAGTGAGTTGATAAATCGTTATCGTGTAAGCATATTATGACGTTCGTATGTACATATATTATATGACATATTGTAAATACATTGTCTAATACATATAGTATATAGCTTTTTTTTTTTTTCCCCCAACGTTTGAATTCCGGATCTGTAAAACAGCCGCGACGAGCGGCTTATATATCCTTACCTATAATACCATATACTATACAGCCTCGCGTTTGTTTCACTGTACGTTATTATAGCCGTGGAATAAAACGGGAATAAAAATCCGCTTGAAAATCGTGCGAGAATGTGGAAGTATTGATGAAAAATGAATACGAATACGAATACGAATACGAAAGTTGCATAAATTTCGTATACGTCTTTATAAATCAAACCGCGCTTCTCCTCACGCGAGTAGAGTCTGTTTTCTTTCGGGCGAGGCGCGCCCCGGCCGCTGCAGAGCATACTGAATTTTTCTTCCGTACCTACGGATAAAGCTGTGTACCTAATTCCATTCGCATGTGTATACATGTGCACTCATATAGATACCTATGTCAGATAGGTATATCGGGTATAGATTTAGGCGCGTATGTATATCTCCTCATTCGATATTATTTATTAACGTCGGGAAATCTTACTACAGATTTTCCGTTAAATTCAAGTCGCGTCGCATATATATTCGTATAACGCATATCGCATCGCGTCGTTTTTTTAACCTTACCTTTCTCTCTCTCCCTCTCTTCTCTTCTCTTCTTTTTTCTACTCTATATATCAAGGAAAACGGAACACGTATATAAAGGCTGAGAAATTTATTGGGGATATGTGAGTTGCGAAGAGAATCGAACCCACCACACCCCCGCACCAGTAGTTTAAACCACGGACGAAAACGCACGTTATAAATATCAGGGATTCATATATAAACTGCTGGGATGTATTCTGTGTGGATTACCCATACACAATATTACTACCCGTTCGCTATTTTCTCCCTTAAATAAGCAATTCTCAATTCTTCACAAGGCTGTTGTTATACTTATCTGTATACACCTACCTCTATATATGTGCCAATAATTAATATTATTACTATAATCGTATTCATTTTATTTTTATGTTTTTATTTCGATTTTATTTTTACAGAAAAACCAGGCTTTCAGTCGCCTTATGGCCCCGCAATGGACAACGGAATGGTGAGTAGATCCATAAGTAAATATAGATATTAAACCACATAATTATATCTCGTATATTACATATATATATATATATATATCTGTTGAAATAATCGTTCGAAAACATCTTACATACATCTCGATATAACCAGCCTATTAATTCGCCTTGCGATAAGCATGATTTTTGCTATTGATTCACTAATCAAATCAAGGTTAATCAGTAACAGCCGATCTACGCATATACACTTCTAGATCCGATAAATGTTGCCTTTTTCCACGGCGACCTATCTCTCGCGCTTTTTAATTACTAAATTATTTCTTTCCGATTAGACGGTATCAGATCGTGATATAGACACCCTCTCGGCTACTTTGTATCAGGCGGTTATATACCTGCCTGATTGGTGGGTATTGTATCTATAGTCGTATCACATCGTATCACACCACACCATACCACACCATACTATACCATAAAGGTATACGCATGCGTATGGGTATAGATTATGATTTGTATATATCAAAATGTAATGATCCCGGCTCGACGTATGAAAACTTACTATAATAATCATTTGAAGATAAGAGATGAAATTTATCTGGCAAAAACTTAATCTTTCTCACCCCTTTCCCTTCGCATTCCCTTTGCCCTCGAATCCGTACATTTCTATACTCCTCGCCGGTATAATCCGAAAACTTTGCTCTGGCGCAATATTTTCGGACACAGAGGTTCTCCCCTCGCTGCAGTTATTAAATGAAGTAGCCCAGAGTCAACGGCGAGAAAAAAGAAAAGAAAAGAAAAAAAACCTTTTTTATCGCAACGATTACATTTTCACTTATTGGTCAAATCTTTTTGTACTAGGTATCTACAGAATTCGCGAAAAAAAATCAAATAAATATAGAGACATGAGCCTAAGCCTCCGATTGCGAATCGCTGCGCAGCTAGAGTATCCTAACTTTAATATCACTTGCGCTCCTCCCCGCTTTTCTTATTCTTCTTCTCCCCCTAAACTCTGGGATCCTCCCTATGCCTATATATATATATATATATATATATATATATAGATGTACGTATCCATGTATATATGTAGAGTTACATAAAACACAGCAAGTTATATAGCGAGGAATTGGCGAAGGGTGAAAAGTTACTCTTTGCTGCAGCAGTGAAACGAGGCTAACTCTTCTGTGTTTCTTATCGGTGCAGAGGGGTGGAGAATGACATTTATAAATTATATATAACGGCGAGAAATCGTTTGTATAAAATTTCGCAAGTTTTTAAAACAGATTCTGCATAACCATCGCGATTATCGGTTTGAATATAATTTTCGCGAGCTATTTAATCCGAATTCTCGTATTGTTCGAGGGCAAAAAAAAGAAGGGGAAAAAAGAGAGAAAGAGAGAAAAAAAATAAATACGAAAACGGAATGTATACCTAGTGAAAATCGCGAGGTGTTCGCATATCAACTGCGCGACGGTCTTTCGCACACAGAGCGGTTAAACAAATTCATCTGGTGAAAACCTCGCGAGTAGATATTTATAGAGACGCGGCGGATTTACTATATGTATGTATATATATATGTATATGACTATATACATATAACGAGGAATACGGTGAGGGAGGAGAAGCTTTGGTCAGTTTTGACCTGGCGCCAACTCGACTTATACGATACGCACGCGGTAGGTATGTTACCATTTCACCGGAATGAACTTATGATGCAAACTCGTTATTTCACCACATAATATTCTCATTAATTAACATTCTCGTTCTCGACTATAATATCGATATGATCGTCAAATCGTCGCATTACTTTTTCTTTTTTCTTTTTTTTTTTGTTATTGAACGAACAAACGAAATATCACATATACCTACATGTTTCGATAATACAATCGGCGATTGGCTGTGAAACGATAAGAGATGACTTTTCCTCAGTTTCCGAAACGCGCCCAGCGAGATATTGATTGTACTATAATCGGCTAATAAAGCATATACCTATGTATCACATACACTTGAATTATTCTTAAGTACACATAATCCCGTTTTATATCTTTTTTCATTCATACCACGTATGAAATACATATGTACACATATCGTCGTACTATACAGGTCGTATACCTTTCCGTTTCAGACGTACGGCGGTGGTCCATTCGGAGCTGCGGGTGGTGGTCCTGGCGGAGGTCCCGGGGGTGGAGGAGGAGGAGGTGTCGAGGGTGCCACCTACCCTCCAGACTCCCCGTATTTTCCTTTCGGTACTCGCGGCACCGCGGTACCCGCCGGAGCGACCCTTACCACGACGTCATCCTCGAACCCTTCGACACCTGTAATCAACAACGCACGATTGTCGAATCCTTCAGCCGGTAAGTACGAGGAATACATCGAGCAGCCGATATATCTGTTCATCAGATATTGAATCTTCGGCGAAACGAATAACGACTCTGACCTAAACATTACTCCTTTTTCCGTTCCAGGAGCAGCGGTCAAGAGAAAGAAAGACGTGAGTATAAATATCATGATTGTTATTATATACGTATGTGTATTTATGCGTTATACTTACTATACACATATACTATACACCCATCAGCGGAAATTGAAAATATTATTTTAGCGAGTGGAGCTATTAGAATTGAAGTAAAACGCTAGTTGTTACGTTCAAATTCGTATACCAACAGGGTGAAAGTCTAACGTCCGAACACTTAGTGTTGAGGTGGCCGCAAGTAAAAATCGTCAATTGTTTTATTGTTTTCGGGCTCGTTAGACTTTCACCCCGTATGTCGACACACCCACCCCCTGCGGCTCATCTCTCTCTCTCTCTCTCTCTCTTTTTTTTTTTCACTGCATTGTTATCTTTCGCCTATAAATAATCAAATCCGTTCTCGGAGCCCGTGCACAGTGATCCGATAACGAACCGAAGATTGATTCGAGATCGCGTTTATCATTATGTACGAATTGATCAAAAATGTTGTTCTTTTCTTCCTTTTATCAAAACAGAACATGGACGGACCTGACGGAGACGTCGTCACCACACAGCATTGGGTGAGTCGAATATCATTTATTATATTTCTTTTTCTCATAACGAAAAAAGATGTAAGACAGTATATGTAATATACTATGGGGACTTCGGATATCGCGATGATGTTGGTTACATGTCTGAGATTGTGTGTGCTGGTTCAGCGGAATGTTTTTCGTCCGGAAATCAGCGGTTAACAATTATCTCCGTATCCCTCGCGTCGTACTCTTATACTATGCGCGTTTCTTAGCTGATGAATCAACGCCGCGAAAGTTCCTAACAAGCGCCCGTCGTGCGGTCGACCAAAAATAGACGTTTCCGGAAAGACCGACGCGAAACTATAAGGCTCACGGTGTTTCGCTATTCGCAGCGTTGCCATTCGCCTTTAATTCTGCTCTATACCTACTTCTATAAATATTATCATATATTAGACACCTAGGTACCTATACGTATTCGGATGGAAAAAAAAAAAGAAAAGAAAAAAACAAATCTAGTCAAATAATGATAACGAAGAAACGTCCTCCGCATGGCTATTAAAATTTAAACACGATGATGTCGCCCCCGCAAAAGCATTTCCTAAGGGGTTGATTCTCCTCGGCGTTGCAGGGGTCGTAGCGTGAGAGCGGACTGAGAACAGCAGCGTCAGTGTCTGTCCTGCTTCTGCAGGGTGGGAAAGTTCGCTCTTGTGTGGCTCTGCGCAACGTCAAATGACTATGACTATACTTGTTACAATATTATAATAGGTAGCAGCTACGAGTTGACGGCGATATGTTTAGCTGTTTTATTAGTTAAGTAGCATGGAATGGTTTTAGATCGAATCGGAACAAGTTTGAGAAATGAACGAAAGAAAAAAAATATATGAAAGAGCACAAAAACGTTGACAAGTTGAAGATATAATGTTTTTGTGTAGCGAATTATTTACCGAAATTATAATAGTTTCGGCAGCTGAATTGAGTCGGATTTCGCAGAAGGATCGACCACGGTTACATACATACATATACCTACATATTAATGCGTTTGTATAGAAATATTGGGGTGTACAGATACGCGTGTACAGCGGACCGAAATAGATGCGAGAGACCTTTGCTGCAGTCCTTATAATCGCGATGGCATGGCATGGCATATTGGCGTTTAATAACCGACGTACGAACAAGCTTATCGTATACTATTTAGCTCGGGTGTCGTCAATTTAAAAAGTAACACGGCTTCTTCACGCCTATAGCTTACCGATTCTTCCGGATAAACAAAATATCTTTATTCACAAAACAATGTGTATATCTAATATATCAATTCAAGCTATGGTAACGAATCGATACTCTCATCGTGAACAAGGATGTGTATCGAGGTATAGGGCTTTTGAACTTAGCTTCGCATTCACGAGAATCGAAATGGCTAGAGCCAAAGCCGAAGGGAAAACTACGACACCCCAGGCGCTACTCCCGAGACCATTTCCTAATAGAAATGTAATCGCGCCGCGCGGTCCTCCTTTCTGAATAAATTATTATTCTTCGGGTTGTTTATATTGTGTATAGTTTAATGCTGCTGCTGCTGCTGCTTCTGCTACTCGGTGATGTACCCTTGTTTATTCCGGAGTCGTCGCCGCCCTCGACACCATATACCCGGCACCCTCCGCGCGATATAGATGGCAACAGGGAGCCTGGAACCAGGCAACCTATCGTACCGCCGCGAATTTAGGGTTGCGCGTAAAGGGCTGCCGCTTAACGTTACTTCTCATTCTAGTTCTATGAAGATTTAAAGCTCCCAACGATATTGTTTATAGGCACTCGCCTCTCGTCTAGACACGCGCACGCCCTGTTTTATCTACCAATTCACTTCTCTAGCCAGAACCAACCCATTATTTCAATTGTTCTTTCGGAGAAAATCGATCCCCTGTATGTATGTATACGAACTATATAATATACTCTCTTCTCTCGCGATATTAATTTCTATATACCTCAAAGTCACGGACAGTATTTATGCGGACTAAGCGAATTCAGGGTGTTAACTCTCGTTGAAGAAGATAGAAGAACGAATGCGCAAACAGAAATGAATTTCATGCCTCACTATGATTTTGGTAAAAAAAAAAAGAAATCGAAGACTGCGAGAAAAAAACGTCATAGTATATCAAGATGCATATGCGTGCTATCCCCCTCGACAGACCGTGCGCGGCAGGCTTATGCCTACTTATTAACTCGCGTTCGAAATAAGCCCAGTACAGGGAAAAGGGAAAACTGCGGTTTGTCGTACTTCGGAGCTGAGCGTGGCTCTCGCGGGACCGACCGACCGTACGACCGACACCTGTTGCTTACTCGCGTGTACGTAGCCCCCTCTTGCTCTGCACCCTCGCGCGACCGACTCCCGGAGGTAAGTGCGCGCTTCGCAGCTCGCCCTCGCGTTGTTCCTCACTCCACCGAGAGCCGGAGGCAACCGAAGCTATGGAGGAGGTCTGTGTACCGAGCACACAGAGTCTGTCGACTAAGTACACCGCGACCGAACGAGTCAACGTGCAGTTCTATGCTTCATCCACGATATGTATGCGGGAACGTATGAGTATATGAGTTTAATCGATGCGTGACATCTATCCAACCCTTCGGCGTGTCCCGTCTCGTTCTCATCTTCATCCCCGATCGAGGCTGCAGGGTTTATCATACAGTTTTCAAAAGCGAACGATTTAATGCTGACCAATAGTTTTACTATGGGCACGGTTCGGTGGTATAAGGCATTATATGAGGGACGCGCCAACTCGTGGTGGCGTCCTGCAACTCCCGGTTCTCTGTGTAACCGGTAGGGGTGATGACCCGTGATTGGACAATTCCTCCTCGATTATGTTTGAAGATAATTGTCATTATAAATACAGGTTGGTCGAATTCGTACTGATTATAGTGACATGGCCGACGCGCGGCAACTATGCCTTCATATTATAAGAGATAAATAAAGCAGTATTCGATGCAGTGATGAACATGTAGATATATGTATAAGTAACGACAGTGGAGTTTGAGCAGACGGTCGGTGTTGTCCAAAAACAAACATACGCCGGATTTCACGGATCATTGCTTCTTCGTCCATCCCACCCCGCCCTATATCCCACGTGTAGTTGATGTTGGTATAGCGTATAGCGTACGTGTACGTGTACGTTTAGTACGTATGTCTATACATATACTTATGTGAAAGTATATCGCGCGATGATACGCGGTATGCAACCAACTAGACGTACGGCTATCGAGTGCAGTCGCGTGGCTACCGATACTCCGTTGTCCCTGAACTGCAGTCAGTCCCCCCGGTCCTTGTCGCTCATCGAACCAACAAGCGCGGTGAACCGCAATACTATTAATTTATTATCTTTGGCTCGCGTGAAATTTCGAGTACGACACCGGCGGGTGCCGGTCGCGTGCTCAAGGACTGGGGGATCCGTGGTCTACGGTATACATTATCATATGAATACCAAACGTTATAGATATATAGGTATATAGGTAGCGGTACTATTATTTCTCTATAAAAACGACAGATCGTCGAGAGGTGCGTAGAGTTTATTGTTATAATTACAGCGAGTGAATACTGCGCAGAATTCGCGCGTGTTACTACCGAACAAGCCGAAATCTCGTGCATCCCACTCTTCGAACGTGTATAGGTAGGTGCCTATATCGCATACACCGAACGTACAACTGCGGTTATAGAAATCTAGAACGCATCACCGTGTATGCACTGTTTATCCAAGCGCAGGGTGGATCACACGGTGGTGAGGGGTTACGCCGTAGCCGTAGTCGTAGTCGTAGTCGTCTAGCCAACCCTCGATCGTATACACGTACGTTTATACCTAATACGTGGATCTGGCGATGATTTCAACGGCATATCATCCCAGGCGTATAGATGCTTCGTTTGTGGTCTAGCAGCCTGTGAAATTAACACGGTACACATAACAGTGAAAACCACGGTACACGCTTATCGATTACCCATATAGACAGTGGCAGACGCGAGAAGACGCGGCGGGATAACAGGTCCCTGCTGCAGCTTTTTGGTCCCTAATTCTGATAAATTAGAAATTAGAAATTCGGTACGGTAGCTAAAGTTTTTCGAAAATAAATCTTTCTTCATATTTCGTTTCTTTCTTCCGATAATTCTGTATATACCAAGTCTTTTAACCGCGCCGCACGGGAGCTGGCTTCGCACACTATACTATTTGGTCTGGAGCGTCGAGAGAGCGCGGCATCCCTTAAATACACACCGATGAAGATAATACGAGACTGTCGGCCGCCCTTAACTACACGTGCCTACGTTCAAGCTGTTTGCTTTGAGGCTCTTCGCCCTGCGCGCCTAATTCAATGCCTTTAAGAGTTTAGAGTTTAGAGTTTAGAGTTTGGGGTTTAGAGTTTAGAGTTTAGAGTTTAGAGTTTAGGCAGAGTTCCCGGTATACCTAACCACTGATAATCTAATTTTGGGTCCGCTCGTACCGATTACCGATTACCGAAGGACAGACGAGTCTCGTAACAAACAAGTCTAAGAGACGAGTAAAAATCGCTGCAGAAAAAGCCTCAGTTACGTGTATGGATGCCTCTTCGTTTTCTTTTTTCTTAGTTTTTGTTTTTTTATTTTTTTTCACCTCATAAAAAGAAAAAAAAAAAAACACGTCTCTCCTCTAGCTCGTAGCTCTGATTAGAATTTTATTATCACGAAAAAAGGGAGCGAGCATATGGTCTCGTTTATGGCGAACAGTTTTCAGGATTTCAACTTTCTTTTCAAGTTCTTTGGATAAAAGGGACCGCCCCTCGCGTCTTCGTCTTCGTCTTCGTCTTTGCCGCATCCTTGAGTTAACACGACTTTTTCCTCCCGGTTTACGTCCCTTTCTATATATTCTTCCTCCTCTCTCTCTCTCTCTCTCTCTCTCGCTCTATCTCTTCCTTTCTTTCTCGATTGCCCGCTCGCGGTCCCTCTCTCCACTCCCCGAGGATGCGGAATAGGGGCAAACGAGAACCACCCTTAACCAGCGCCGCGCTAAATAGTTTCGTCAATAAGAAACCGTTTTGTGACCCTTCAGTATAGTTCACGGCTGAAATGAGCCCCGGGATAAGCTGAAACAAGTATCGCGATAATAAAAAATAATTAACCATGGAAACTTTCAAAACTATATGTACATAACTGCATAATATCTTTATTGCTTGTGTAGCAGTGCAGTTTATGGCAAACCGATAGACTTCCGGATAGACAAGAGCTACTAGCGAAGAGCGGAGAGCGGATAGTGGAATAGTCGTTTCATTAGTGATTCTTGGTGCGAGCCAAAGGCCTCTGTCCCTTAGCTTTCAGCTCGCCCGCGCCAAATTGACCAAAGACTACGCGAGCTTATAGCCAGCGGCGTAGGTATATAGTCGGGACTCGGGCTAATACTTGAGCAAAATGATGATAGGCGCGGGCGTAAGATACTCGGGGCAGCCGTTCGCCGGGAGGGATGAGGAGACGTACGGGGGCGAAACGCGGGGTATTTATAAGCAAGAGGCAACCAAAGTACACGAAGGATAAGCGCTATGGTTCCACAGTCCGCGCACCACGAGACGAATCTTGATTCTTGTTTGCTTTTTTATCTCATCTTCGAGTCACTCGTTCGAAGATAAAATGATCGTTCCTTTCGTCAGGGCGATTATTGTCCTGAATTATTGGCGCCTCTTTATTCCTATCCGGTTCTTATAATTCTGACCATACACACGATACGGCGAGATGATGATCTCCGGATGGTCAGACTGTGCCGCTGGCAGAGAGACCCTAGCGTTCTATGTACACCCGGCTAACACACTAAGCACAACGAGCGAAGGTATATACTTAATACTGCCGCGCTATACCTACCTATATACAGTACGGCACATAGAGACGGTGAAAGAAGAGCGAGGGAGAGGGAGAGGGAGGATAGGCGGCAAGGTGGTGTGGTGTGCCGGGGGTAGACCTACTAAATCTCACCCTAAGCATCTCGAGCGACCCGCGAGCGACCCACGACCCATCCTGCAGGATCGTCCCCCCCGAAAACCCTAGAGCCCGGGCTTGTACGTGTGTATATATGCGCGTAGTATTTGTGTACGCGTGTTTGAGTGAGCTACGGGAGTACAGGCGTTACTACTGCTCGATGTGCCGGCGTCGTAGTCGTCGTAGTCGTCGTAGTCGTCGTCCCCCCATCGTACACGAACCTCACTCGCTCGTTCGCTATTGCATTGGCGTCAGGCACGCGGGGTACTACCGCGCCAGCCAGCCCTCATCTCCTCTTTGTCTCGTTCAACGTACGTTGCTTCATTTTTCGCCGCTCGGCGCCGACGTACAAATATACTATATATATTTCCAACGACGTAAACGTACGTCTGGCGTATACGCGAAATCCTACATGCGATTGCGAAATACGAAAAGTCAATAAATTATATACTATCATCGAATTTTACCTGCAAGGAAACAGGAAACACGTTAGCGCAACTCTTTATTGAACTCGTATACACCTATGAGGTATGCTTTCCGTATTTTTATCGACTTTTTCTTATTCAACAAGGTAATATACGAAGTATTGCCAAATATACATGCGAATAGATGGATTAACATATCTGCGTTGATAGAGCTCCTCTCTAATCGTGGCGCGCTATCGCTACGCCAATGCGAGGGCATCCTCCCGCCGTGCAGTTAATGTGTTCCAGGGTAGTATACCGCCCTCTCTCCTTTCCTCCCGCCTTACTCCATCCCCATCCCCATCCCCATCCCTCCCCCCGCCCAACTTCTCCCCTCTCAATTTTCTCTCTTACTCCCACTCGCGGTAACCTTCATCTCAGCCACCCACTCAACCTCCGCGATCTTGCCTTACTAGCCAGCCAGCCAGCCAGCCGCCATTCAGTATACATATATCCGCTATACGTATATGTATGAAGAAACATCCCTTTGTTCAAAAAGAACGAAAAAAAAAAAAAAAAAAAAAGGGGGGAAAGAAGAAAGTAGAAGAAAGACGAAAAAAAAAAAAAACCGTTGGCATATACATGCACGTATCGGTATTTGTGGTGGAAGATATTTTGCAGGTATTATGGGGTAAAAAATATATCTTTGAGTGAATAGTTGTATGCATAGAGAAGAGGTATATACATGTATACGTACTTCTATGTGGTATAGAGTATTACAGGGGAGTTTATTTAGCGTAGCGTATATTGGTATAGACGGAGCTGAATATTGAGATATTGGAATGATGAAAGTCCTGGTTACATATATAAGTTGAGTTCGTGAATCGGATCGAAGTAGTATCGAATCGAACGAATTATTGGATGCTTACCTATAGTACTTAGTTTAATTATAACGACCCGTCAGGTGAGCCTCGTGCGTCCCGGCGACCCGCGTATATGTGATACATGCGTGTACACTGTACAATATATAGGTACATACTTTTTACCTATAAGCCATGTAGCATATTTTGTCATTAGACAATTTACAAATAATTAGGTAACCTCGCAGTGCCAACTGTGTAAACTATACGAGGCGAAGGGGTGACGTCACAACCTTCGATCTTTCAAACCGACCCGCGACGCTTTACCTTATATATACATACCTGTATGCGGTATACGGTACGCGGTATACTCTGCATCTTCGTACGTTACACGTTTAACGCGCCCATATCTACTGTACGCATTACGCCTAGGTATACGCGTGTATATATATAGGTATAATAAAAGCGACTAAAGATTCGTTTAGTTTCTAATTATCTCCGTATTTTTATTTTTCTTTTTATTTTTTCTTTTTTCTTTTCTATTCCTTGTATCGACTCATTTTTTCTTCAGCTACTATATTCACGGAAAAAAGAAAAAAGAAAAAAGAAAAAAAGAAAATAATAATATCTCCGCAACGTTCGTATACACCTTCATACGTTATACCCACCCTAGACACTAAATGGTGTTGTACAATTAACCGAAGAGCTCGGAGCGCGACCTGGTCTTCGTCGTTGTCGTCGTCGTCGTCGTCGTCGTCGTCGTCGTTGTCGGACGGAGAGATGGACGACGAGTAGATATATACATGTATATATGTACATAGATCGGTACGCGTGTATCGTACTCTCAATTAAGCTCCATATACGTTTACATATACAATATCCCGACAAAAGCGTCAATCTAAAAATAGCTCATCCATCGCTACGATCGCGTATACGCCGTACACGGAGACATATAGCTGTTCGACGTTCGTATATATACGGCAGGCGTTGCCAGCCGTGTACTTATACACGTATAGGTGTGTGTATATATATATAGATATAAAATATTATGTATTATATATCATATATTATACATTATACATCATATATTATATATTATATATTATATATTATATAGTATGCGTAGTTTGCGTAATGCGTAACGTATTGCGCGTATAATCGTGGCAACGCCGCAACAGGATACATCATATACGGTATATTATATGAGGAGAAAAGGAAAAGGGTCGTCCCACTGGATACAGGGCGACTTAGCCCCCGCGGTACCGATGTTTTACCCCCTTACGCTACTCTCTACCGCCCGTGGTAGGTATACGCATAGTACGTGATATATCTGTACGTACCCTATATATGCACACATATACTATAACCATGCACGCAATATATATAGTTGCACAACGGTGCAGCGCGCGATAAACGGTGCCGTTCAATTTATACCTCTGTATAGTATAGATATACACCTATGATAGTGGGTTCGAAAAAACAATAGTGATACTCGATTGACGTATGGAGCATACGCGTGCGGTTTCGTCAGTGGCACGGCATCCCGACGCCCGCGACATCCGCGTGTTGGAAAAGCGAAGGAGAAGAAAAACAAAACGAAAGATAGACGCAAAAAAAGATACGTCGGAAGCTCGTATAATCATATTTCTAGCTCCGGTCATGTATGCCTACATCTAACCATTTTCTTAAACTGCATATATGCGGCTATATTCTTAACCGAATTACCATGTGTGGGTGTATTGATAATTATCTTAGAATAACATACACATATAGGTACGCCGACTGCATTGTATTATCTTCTATGCATACCTATATCTACTTATTAGACAAGTGAATGCATTAATTAAAAGCGATCAGAGAAGAGG